>JAODAL010071378.1:0-15547 GCA_025379985.1 Phyllomedusa bahiana
CAAAAAAAACCCCTATAGTGGAATAGGGGTAGATGTATTTTAAAACTATTTTGGGGGGAATAATTATCGTCTTGCACGAAAAATTTGCAACTTTCAAAATCGCAAATTTTTCTAAATTTTATAAAATTTTTGATTTTTTTACAAACAAAAAAGGATTGTATGGGATAAAAATTTTTATAATTAAAGCACAATGTGTCACGAGAAAACAACTCTGAATCACTGAATGGGGAAAAAGTGTAAAAAAAGTTATTCTCAATAAAGTGACATATGCCGATTTCAAAAAAGGGCTGTGCCCAGGAAGGTCAAAAAAAGGTGGGTCCTTGGGGGTTTAATGGTCTGGTAACTGACCTAATAAAAATTTTTGCGATCTTTTTTTTGGGGTTGAACGACACAAGAGAGGTAAAATAGAATGGTTCCCACCTGAATTGGGGTCACCTTGATGTGGTGGATGGGCATTTACAGTTTTGATCAAAAATGTATACTACGCACCTCAAAATTTTCATATATTCTAAAGTAGCAGAGATGCCTTTTCAAAAGAAATTCCTATGTCTCCTTTGACTGTTTTTTAGTGCTTGTAGAGTGCTGCTGATATTGTGTTGTGTTTGTATTGCTTTTTGCTGCCACATCAGCGTGCACCTATACAGTACATTTATTTTTCAAAATGGATGTGCTGACCATATCTTGTTTTTATCTTGATGGTGAGGTAAAAAAAAAAGGTTCTATGTTACAAACTATGTTATATTCTAAGTCCATTGACTGCAATAATATTTTATGTATGTCCATGCCCATAGGCATTCCAAAAAGCCCGTTCACCTGTTCATTAGAGCACATCAGATTTGCTCTAGCACATAATTGTTAATGAAACATATGTATAAAATAGTGGAGAAGTTTGTATCTCGGGGATATGATAGGCAGGAACTGGAAGGAATGGGCAAGGAAGTTTTGAACTAGGGAACAGGTCCTGACCCCTTTTGGCAAAACAAAATCTGACAGGTTTTTAATTGTCAGTACTTTTGATTCCCATAGTGGTTTTATTAGATGCACTATAAAAAAAACATGGGCAGATTCTTAGCAGTGTTGCTAAGTATGGCCCAAATATTAAAGGGAAATACCCGATTTTTGTATGTGGGGCACATTAGGGAACAATTTAATATATTCTGATGTAAAAACATGCCCAAAAACAAGACAAAGTACATTGCCAACTAACCGCACTGGTACATTTCCCTGTCTGAATGTTTTTTCTGTGATTAGGTGGATACATTATGTCAGGGGTGTCAAACTCGTTTTCACCGGGGGCCACATCAGCCTCACGGCGTAACTTAAAGGGCAGACATAATTTTAGAACTACTTGTACGTAGATAAGTGGCTATAAAGCCCCCTGTAGATGACAGTTATATCTTCCCATGTAGGTAGATAGGTATTTTTGCCCCCTGTAGCCAGATAGTAATATGCCCTCTGCAGCCAGGGAATATGCCCCCATATAGAAAGGGAGATGCCCCACTAACCCCCGGGGGAGCCAGGCAGATGCCCTATAGTCCCTCAGTAGCCAGGCAGATGCCCCATATAGTCCGCCAGTAGCCAGGCAGATGCCCCATATTCCGCCAGTAGCCAGGCAGATGCCCCAGTAGCCCCCTCAGTAGCCAGGCAGATGCCCCAGTAGCCAGGCAATGCCCCAGTAGCCCCCTCAGTAGCAAGGCAGATGCCCCCGTAGCCCCCTCAGTAGCCAGGCAGATGCCCCAGTAGCCCCCTCAGTAGCCCGGCAGATGCCCCAAGCCCCCTCAGTAGCAGGCAGATGCCCCCTTTGCCCCCTCAGTAGCCAGGGCAGATGCCCAGAAGCCCCGGCAGATGCCCCAGTAGCCCCTCAGTAGCCAGGCAGATGCCCCAGTAGCAGGCAGATGCCCAGTAGCCCCCTCTGCCAGGCAGATGCCCCATACCCCCTTCGTAGCCAGGCAGATGCCCCAGTCCCCCCTCATAGCCGGCAGATCCCCCAGAGCCCCCTCGTCCCAGGCAGATCCCCCATAGCCCCCTCGTACCGGGCAGATCCCCCAGTAGCCCCTCAGTACCGGGCGATGCCCCGTAGCCAGGCAGATCCCCCCGACCCCCTCAGTACCCAGGCAGATGCCCCGTACCCAGGCAGATCCCCCATAGCCTCAGAGCCCCGAAAATGCCCCATTTACCCCCTCGTCCCAGGCAATCCCCAGTAGCCCCCTCAGTACCAGGCAGATCCCCGTCCCAGGCAGTCCCATGCCCCCCAGTAGCCGGGCAGACCCCCAGTCCCCTTAGTAGCAGGCAGATGCCCCAATTTACCCCCCTCATGCCAGGCAGACCCCATACCCCCCTCAGTAGCCGGGCAGATGCCCCAGTAGCCCCTCTAGCCGGCGATCCCCATACCCCCCTCAGTAGCCAGGCAGATCCCCCCCTAATGTTAAAAAATTTAAAAAAAAACAGTCTTCCCTTGTGTCCCGCACGGGGCCGTTTGGGAGCTGTGTACGGTGTAAGGGTGACGCACGCGTTTACCCCGCACGCAGCTCCCAGAGATTCCCGGGGCAGAGGCTGCGGCGAGGGGGGCCCCAGCGTCACAGGGGGGTGAGCAAAGCTGCGCCTCACCCCCCCTGCGACGCCCTGTACAGGTCCCGAGGTTTACATAAAAGGGGAGAAGGTGGGGGGAAAAACGATCCCTCCTCCCTTTCCCTGTACAGCTGATGACCCCACGGCTGGGGTAAAACACCCGTGGGGAGTGGGGGAGATGGGGGCCCGGAAAACACAAAGACCGCGGGCCCGGATGGGGCCCCGGGGGGCCCTTGTTTTTGGGAATTGTGCATTATTTTAATAATCCTTTAACGAGTTTCTTTGTTTGTAACAACGGTTTAATATGTTTGTTACAATGTTCTTTATAAGCAGCGTATGCTGGTCTATATAAAGACCATCCTGATACCAATGCGCATGCTTGAGAAAGAAGGCGGTACCTTTTTAAATGTTGCACATAGGTTTGCGTTTGCTTCCTGTCAGACTGCTTATCCTTACTACCCATTGGCGTTCTGAAAAGGGTGAAATTTACTTCAGAGAGCAATGCACGGACTTACTATCCTAGTACTGCAAGTACAAATTTGAATTTGCCATAAGTTGTTTGGATTTTGTACAAAGCCAATAAATATATGCTATTAATACATATGGGTCTCCTACAACAATAACTATTGCTGATTTGAAGTGTGAGGAAACTCTGTAAGTGGACCTTATCGGACATTGCTCATTTCACATGTTTATATTTTTTGTAGTCTTTCATAAAAAAGTTACTCCTCTGTTCCCCCTTTTCCCCAAAACCCCAGCTTCTTTGCCCCTTACTTCAGTTAAAATTTCAACCAAAATACAAGGCTCTCCATAACCTGTCCCCCCTACATTTTCTGCCCCTTTTCACCTATAAATCCTCTAGCAGTTCCTCCGGGCCTTTTTTCTATCTCCCCACAAAACCTTCTTCTCCGTTCCCACAAGACCCTTTTTCTCCGTTCCTCAAGGAAATTTTTCTCCCCTTCCTCCAAGACCTTCTTCTCGTTCCCCACAGGAAAATTTTTTCTCGTTCCTCCAGGACCTTCTTCTGGGGGGGGGGGGGGGGGGGGGCCCCACAGGGCCTTTTTCTCGCTCCTCACAGGACCTTCTTCTCCGCTCCTCACAAGACCTTCTTCTCCGCTCCTCACAGGACCTTCTTCTCCGCTCCTCACAGGACCTTCTTCTCCGCTCCTCACAGGACCTTTTCTCCCTCCTCCGGACCTTCTTCTCCCTCCTCACAGGACCCTTCTTGCTCCCCCCTTTTTCAGCACCTAACACAACTGTCTCCAAGACTTCTCCCATGCGTCCCCCATGCTCTGGAACTCTCTACCACAGTACATCAGACTCTCTTCTACCCTTGAAACAATCAAAAGTGACCTGAAAACCCATTTCTTCCAGACCCTACAATTTACAACAATCCTGCTGCCACAACACCATAATACAAATATATATGTCCCTCACCTTCTGTCTCATTGTAGGCCCTCAAGGGCAGGATCCTCTCTCCTTCTGCTTCAGTTAATTTTGTGTTATTATTGTATTTGCCTGATCTTATACTATGTAGCTGAACCTCTTGACTTGTACAGCTCTCTAGGATTAATGCCCATCTAAAATAATAAGATAATAATTCTGTCCTTCCGATCAATCCTACACCTACTATTATAATCTAACAGTTCTGCTGATAAGCTGTTCCCCATCACAGCAGCAGTAAACTAAGATGGGGCCCGCAAAAAAAAAAACAAAAAAGAGAAGGCTTTAACGTAAAATTCACCTACACCCCCCCAAGATACATGGAATTTACAAAAATACCTAGGAAAAAGTCAGTATTAAAATATAAATTTAATTAACTTTATTTAAAAGTAAGATTACAACCCCACCCAACAAAAAATAACAACAAAAACTTATCCTAATGCTAACGAACCATACTTGGCCTAAATGACCCTAGACCTATACAGGGGAAATTCGCCCCAAAAAGGGGGGCCCCCGCCCGGAAACCCCTTCCCCTTACACACACAAAACCTGAAAATATGCGTCAAGAAATTATCTTTTTCTTACCGCACCACAATACATTAAAAGATACTCACAACTTTACATTTTTTGCATTAAACAATTTTAAAGACGCACTATTCATCCAAAAAAAAAAAAAATAGGTTTTCAAAATAATTGGCAATCATTGTCCAATATTTTTGAAAAATTTTTTTTTTTTTGTGTTAGGGCGTTTTCAAAACTTTTAGTAAAAAAAATTTTAAAGTTGTGAGTATCTTTTAATGTATTTTGGTGCGATAAGAAAAAGATAATTACTTGACCGCATTTTTCTTTATCTTGGATAAGAAACCCAAATTAACTTCCCCAAATTTTTGCATCTTTCCTATATCTGTCCCCTGATGAAGTGCCTAAGGGACATTGAAACATGTTGGGACATTTTCTATTACCAGGGTCAGTGTGTGTAAGCGCAAGGTTTCCGGATGGGGCCCCCATTTTTTGGGGCTTTTTCCCCCGTGTATAGGATCTAGGGGTCTTTACCAAGTAGGTTAGTTTACTTTAGGATAAGTTTTTGTATTTTTTTTTTTTTGGGGGGGGTTTGACATCTTACTTTTAAAAAAATTTAATAAAAGGTTTATTTTGATACTTATTTTTTTCCTAGGTTTTAAGACTGGCCTGCGCTGCAATTCCGAATTGCTCTATCATCGTGCAACAAATGTACAATATTCTGTATTTAATTTTTAACAGGACTGTTGAATCTAGAGAAAAACAGACCAGTTTAGTTTTTGATAACAACAGCTCTAACCCTATAAAGAGAAATACCACACCAGATACCACCCTAAACTATAGTCTAATGCAGGCTATATTTATCCAAAAGAGGTTAAAAGAAAAAAAAAAGATCTTTGCCTCTTAGGGTTGAAAATTTTGGGGGTTTTTTAAAAAAGTTGTTAACCCGTTCCATTGCAAAGTTCAAATGTAATAAATTTAAATTCTTTAGGTTTAAAATCTTGCAATATAACTATATAACTATTTAACGTTGTAATGTCTTTAAGTGTTTTGTCAGCATTATTAGAGAACAGCTCCAAAGGGCAGCTCCAAAGGCCTTGTGGTAAGGAACCAAAGTATTAGGGCGAAAAGGGAAAACTCTTCAAAAAAAACCCACGGTACGTCCACACGACAAGTACTCGTCTTTTCTGTTTTTAACAAGATGTCACAGTTATGCATTGGATTTAGGGGGTTTTTTTTTTATTGCGTTTTCAGTCAGAAACGAATACCACTCATTTCTTCCTGGTTTTGGACGTGGATCCACATTAACTCCTTAACGTCCGTCCACCGTCCTTTGACGTCACTGCAGACATCGGAGTTTGCGGCGTCCAGCACCGCAGCAGCGCTGGGAACGGTGCGGTACTACACAGCTCTGTTCCCAGCACAGCTCTTGCAAGCACTGGGGGGGGGGGGAAACCTCCACTCTCCAGGGGTTTAACTCTAGAATGCCGCAATTTTGTCACCGGGAAGAAGCGCAATCAAGGTTTCCCTGCTCTGTCGGGTGAGCGGACAAGCCCAGGGGTGGCTGACAGTACCATGGGGGGCCAGAGTAGCCCCCGGGCTGTTGGTAAGAAGCCAGCGATCAGGGCAATGTGGCTGCCCTGATCACTGCCTGGGTCAGATGACACAGATTTCAAAGTATTTGCATATAGAAAAAGTAATACATTTCTAAGTGTAAAAAAAAAAAAAAAAAAAGTAACCACGTTCTCCTTCAGGGGAAAATTTAAAAAAAAAAAAAGGAAAAAACTAAAAGGGAAAAAAAATAATAAAAAAAAATAAAATAAAAAAAAATATTTAATAAAAAAAAATTTGGTGCATACTTTACACATACAAAAAACCACAAAAATTAGGATCCCAACCCCAATAACTGTAGAATTAAAACTAAGAATTTTTAAGTGTGAAATGTGAATGGTGTTTTAAAAAAATTAAAAAAAAAACCCAAAAAATTTTTTTTACATTTTTAAAAAAATTCTGCAATTATTTATAAGTGAAAATTTTAAAATATTTCCCCCCTTTTAAAATACAACTCGTCTCAAATAAATCGAGGCCTCATTGAAAAAATAAAAAAGTTACAACTGTTGAAACGCGAGGAGGCAAAAACTAAAAAAAAAAAATGGTCATTAATTACTTTTCAGGCGTTCGGCTTAAGGGGTTAAAAATCACATACAAATGTTTGTTTCGCGTTTCACACAAGGTTTTTAGCCATCGCCATTAACATTAAAAGTAAATGTCCACACGAAATACGACCAAAGAATGAACATGTTCTAAGATTTTTTATGGTGAGAAAATGACAGCATAATACGAGTTGTATGAACTACAACATATATCTTCTATTGAGGTCAAGGGGAATGGTTTTCTTTCGGTTTTAGAGAAGTATTTGAAGTCGGAATCCACATGGATTCCAACTTGAAATACTTGTGTGGATGGAGCCTTAGAGGAACATTGAATTCTTGAATAATTTGTGTGAATATTTTAAAAGGGTTGTTCAGTTTTTTAGTTGTTGTATTAACTAGACTTGTTATGGGTAAGGGTATGTTCACACAACGTAATTTCGCTGCAATGTGTCCAGAGTACGCCCCGCAAATACGGTAAACTCATAGCTCTCATTGAGTGCTATGTAAACTTAGCATATTCCCCTAATTAATACAAAAAAAAAAAAACAGACAACTCCTGTTTTGCACACTGTATTATGTGGTAAAATGGGCGCATTTATGTCGGAGAGGCCGGTAATATTTTCGTGTACAGTAGGGCGATCCCCCTGCAAAGCCCCTTGGCGACCCTGGGATGTACTCATACGTCCAGGGTCGTTAAGGGGTTAAAGAACCAGTAGCCAAGAAAGATGTTATGTAGCATTAGTCGATGTGAAAAGATAGTAGTGACCTGAAAAAATATCAATAGCAAAAAGGTCACCGCCCTGTTATCCCAGTTTGAGCAATTGAACCATTAAGGCCATGTCTACACAGCACTGTTAAGATGCTGTCCAAAATCCGACGGCATTTTAACATTGCTGGACTGCATTTTTTTAATGCAGATTTGTGCTGAAAATCGCAGTTGGTTTCCATGAATGTACGGAAATCTGATGGTAATCCCCCAAAATGTGACGTTTTAAAATCCGCCAGATGTTAAAACAGATTGTAAAAAATCTGTGCTATGTAGACTACAGCATGAACTTTTTATTGCTGTCTATGCAGCACAGGGCACGCCGGATTTTCAGTGGATTCTAAATACTGTGTAGACATAGCCTTAGGGCTTGTTCACACGACGTTTTAGTGATCCGTTTTACGGATCCGCACAACGGATCTAACAATTGTCAGTGGGATTAACAGTGCGTTCAATGGCCAAAGCGCATCGCCGGTCTCACGGGAGATCGGCGCTGCACGGTTGAGAGCTCTCCTGCACTGCGCTTTTCGCATCCGCTTTAAGAATTGACATGTCAACTCTTATTGGGTTTACGCAAGTGAAAGCCCATAGGAGATAATGGAGTCCGCTTTTGGCACCTGTCCAAAAGCGCTCCGCACTCTGGGTACATATCAGCTGCGCTTTGCATACTGAAAGCGGATGCGAAAAGCGCAATTGGCGGCCGGACGGGGATTCGGCGGTGAGCGGCGGCTGGACGGACGGGTCATCGGTGGTGAGCGGCAGCGGCTGGACAGACGGGGCATTGGCGGTGAGCGGCGGCGGCTGGACGGACAGGGCATCGGCAGTGAGCGGTGGCGGCTGGACGGACGGGGCATCGGCAGGGGCATTTGGGGTCGCAGGGGATGGATGGAGGATGGCGGGACAGGTGAGGTGCTGCAGGGGGAGGATAGGGGGATAGATGGCTGGCTGGCAGGTGAGGTGCAGCAGGGGGATGGATAGGGTGGCGGACAGGTGAGGCTGAGGGGATGGATGGTGGATAGATGGCTGTTGGACAGGTGGGGTGCTGCGGGGGGAGGGAGGGTGGCTGGACATTTGAGGTGCTGCAGGGGAAAATGGAGGGAAAAAGATAGGTGTGCAGGGAGAGGGAGGAGGCTGGACAGGTAGGTTGCGAGGAAATGGAAGGATGGGAAGGGGAGAAATGTGCGGGGGAAAGGGAACTGCTGCTGGGGAAGGAGAATGCTGGGGGGGGAAGGGTGTTCTGCCCCCATATGAGGCGAATGAAGGTGAAACTGGTGGTGGATGTAGTGACGGGGGAGACTTTCCTATTGTATCCAGAATGGGGAAAAACGGGACCAAGCAGGTCAGCTTAGTAGTATGTAACCAGTGGATAACAAATGTGGTTTATTCCCTTTGGATACAACAAAATCACTGTACAGAACTGGGTTATTCTTATGTGTAGTAAAAAACCTTTGGTCAGTTTGTTGCTGTGCTTCTGCGCTGTTTTTTGGTTTGCGTTTGCTGGTCGGGAAAAGATGCTTCTTCTAGCCCAAAAGATTGTTGCCGTCACATTAGGATTAAAAAAAACTAACAGGGAAATGACTCAGAAAAAGGCTAAAAAAACCACACCCTCAAGAAAAACTTTATGAACAAAGGAACGGGGGCAATGTAAATTCTGGTCAGCAGATGGAGGCAGCAACATACATAATAAAGAATGGAGGAGAAAAGGATGCAATAATATAAACAGTTGAATAACAATCCTATAAGGGGAAAAGGGACAGAAGGAGAATGCTGCTGGGGGGAAGGTTTAAATGCTGCGGGGGGGGAAGGAGAACTCTGTGGGGGGGAAAGGGGAACTGCTGCTGGGGGGGGACGGGGAACTGCTGCTGGGGGAAGGAGAACTGCTGTAAAGGGGAACCCAGGGAGAGAGAGAGAAGAGAGGAGAGAGGGGGGGGGACAGAGGGGAGAGAGAGAGAGGGTTTTCGGAAGTCTTTTCACTCCACAAAAATTAACCGTAAAAAGGGTTAAAAATGTGTGTTGAAGAAACCCTAAGGGCCCTTGGTTTGGCTCGAAGTTTTATGTC
Source organism: Phyllomedusa bahiana (assembly GCA_025379985.1). Lineage (NCBI taxonomy): Eukaryota > Metazoa > Chordata > Amphibia > Anura > Hylidae > Phyllomedusa > Phyllomedusa bahiana. Next base: position 9,509 of record JAODAL010071378.1, read on the forward strand.
AAACCCAAAATAAAAATTTAAAAAAAATGCAAAAGACCCCCAGGGGAAAAAAATTTTCCTAGTAAAATCAGACAAATTTATTGTTTAAGATTGGGTTTGCCCAAAAAATGCTTTCACATATTGGGGATTTTTGGGAAATTTTTTAATTTAAATTTTGATGTTTGGAAATTGTGAATTTTTATATTTATTTAAATTTTTATAAGTAAAAACCAAATTTTTATATTGATCTAGTTTTTGGGCCCTACAACAAAAAGATTTAGTAATGTCCCCCATTAAAACAAGGGGGGGACATGGGATTTATGGGGGGGCATAGTATTTGGTTTTCCCCTTTTAGCTGAAAAACGGGGCAACCTTCTTAAAATGTTTGAGCAGACACACTCCAAAATTATGAGGCGCCCACGGCACATACAATATCCCCTCCACCCACATACAATTTCCCCCTCCCCCCACCTACCCAAACCCCCCCCCCCCCCCACATACAACCCCCCCCCTTTCCCCCCACATCAATATCCCCCTTCCCCCCACTACAAAATCCCCCCCGACCCCCATACAATTTTCTCCCCTTCCCCCCCACATCCCAAAATCCCCCTTTTCCCCACCCCTACAATAAAACCCCCCCCCCCCAATACCAAAAATCTCCCTCCACCCGCCCTTTTTAAAAAATCCCCCCCAAAACCGAAAAAATATCCCCCTCCACCTGCTAAAAATATCCCCCCCCACCCCCATAAAAAATTCCCCCCACCCACAATAAATATCCCCCTCCCCCCCACATTCAATATCCCCCCCACCCCCCATACAAATTTCCCCCCCCAACCCCATAAAATTTCCCCCTCCACCCCAATTCAATACCCCCCCACCCAAAATACCCCCCCTTACCCCCCCCCACCTACAAAATTTTTTCCCCCCACCCAAAAACCAAAATTTCCCCCACCACCCACAAAACAATACCCCCTCCACCCACATACAAAAAACCCCCTCCCCCCACAAACAATAAACCCCACCCCCCACTTCAAAATTCCCCTCCACCCACATACAATAACCCCCCTCCACCCACAAAAAATATAAACTCCCTCCCCCCGCATAAAAAAATCCCCCCCCCACCTGCATACCAAAATTCCCCCCCCCCCCCGCATACAATTTTCTTCCCCCCCCCGCATTAATTTTCCCCCCCCCATATCCCCCATACAATATCCCCCTCCACCCGCATACAATATCCCCCCCCCACCCCCATACAATAACCCCCCCCCACCCAATACAATTTTCCCCCTCCCCCCCCATAGAATATCCCCCCCAAAACCCCATACAATTCCCCCTCCACCCCCACAAAAAATTCCCCTCCACCCCCATACACTATCCCCCCCCACCCACATACAATATCCCCCCCACCCACAAACAATATCCCCCTTCCCCCCCATACAATATCCCCCCCCCACCTACCCCAAACCCCCCTTTACCCCCCTACAATATCCCCTCCCCCCACATACAATATCCCCGCCACCCACACTAAAATATCCCCCCCCACCCACATTAAATTCCCCCCCCTCCCCCCATTACAATATCTCCCCCCACCCCCATCCAATAGCCCCCTCCACCCACAAAACAAAATCCCCCCCCACCCCCATACAATAATCCCCCACCCCAAAAAAATTCCCCCTTAAAACCCCAACAAATCCCCCCCCACCCGCATACAAAAATCCCCCTCCCCCCCACAACAATATCTCCCTCCCCCCACATACCCTTTTCCCCCTCCACCCCCATACAAAAACCTCCTCACCCCCCATAAATATCCCCTCCCCAACCCCATACAAAATCCCACCCCACCCCCATAGAATATAACCCCCCCCCCACATACAAAAATCCCCTTTCCCCCCCCAAAACAATTTTCCCCCCCCAAATACAATATCCCCCCCCACCCCATTTCCAAAATTTCCCCCCCAAACCCCCATACAAAATTTTTTCCCCCCCCTTCCCCACATACAATATCCCCCTCCCCCCACATCCAAAAACCCCACCACCCCCAATTTCAATACCCTCCTTTCCAACCCCCATACAAATTCCCCCTCCCCCCCCCATTTCAATATCCCCCTCCACCCGCATTCAATTTCCTCCTCCACCACCCACAAAAAAAAACCCCCACCCCCATATAATATCCCCCCCCCCAAACCCCCAAACACTATCCCCCTCCCCCCCGCAAACAATAATTCCCCCCCCACCCGCATACAAAAATTTTCCCTTCCCCCCCACATACAATAAAACCCCCTCCCCCAAATAAAAATCCCCCTCCACCCCCAAGAATATCCCCCCAACCACATTCCAAAACCCCCTCCACCCACATACCCAAAATCCCCCCCACCCAAATACCAAAATTTCCCCCCCACCCACATACAAAAATCCCCCCACCCAATAAAAATTTCCCCCTCCCCCCCAAAACACTATCCCCCTCCACCCACATACAATATCCCCTTTTCCCCCCCACCTTTAAAAAAATCCCCCCCACCCACATACAATATCCCCCTCCCCCCAATACAATATTCCCCTTCCCCTTTCCCCCTTTTGGGCACACAAACCCCACCCCCTTTTAAAATAAACACCAAACAAGAAATTTTGGGTAGCTTCCCATCACAGGGCCCGGGTTTTCCCCACCTTTTTCAGCCCGGGGGCACTGTCTCTGCCCCCCTAAATCGCGCCCAAAATAAAAATAAAAACACCTCCCTATAGAGACCACATATTTGGGAGAAAACCCAGCTCAGGTCCCCATTACAATGAATACAGCAAATGAACCAAAAAAAGAAGTAACATAAACCCCCCAAAATCCCGGGGTCACCGGGGGCCCCCTAATCTGAGGAAATCGTTCTCTTCTTTATAAGTCGTTTTTTTTCCCCTTTCCCCCTTCTTCATCCGTTCCACACCGTCAAAGAAAAGACTTGTCCCGGCCACAACTCCCCCCCCCCTGCAGAAATTACACACAAAATGCTTAGGGAAACCTCAATTTTCCCCCCCCTCTCTTTACCCGTTTTTCCCCCCCTTTTACAAACTGCCCAGGGGGGGGGGAGAGCCGGGAAACCCTAACTTAGAAAGGGCCCAGTGTCCCAAAAGGGGGGTTTGGGGGGGTGGGAAAAGGACTAAAACCCCCCGGGATAATGCAGGGGGTATTCAGGGAGTTAGGGAATTCCCCTTTTTTGGGGATTAAAACAGGCAGGGGTTAGGGGGGCCCCTTTTTGGTTTTAAAAAATTTTTTATTACAGACAGTTAAGGCCTCCTTTAGGTAGTATACAGGCAGTTTAAGGGGGGGGTTTTTTTTAGGTTGTATAAAAAGTTTTTTGGCCTCCCTTTTCTTTGTTGTTCAGGGAAGTCAGGCCCCCCCTTTTGCTTTGGGGCGGGAAGTCAGGGCCCCCCCTTTTGCTAGTGTGGGGGTAAATCAGGGGCCCCCCTTTTGGAAGTCAGGGCTTCCCCTTTGTTTGTCAGGGCCCCCCCTTTTTGGTAGTCAGGGCCCCCCTTTAAAAGTACCAGGGGCCCCTTTGTAGAAGGGGGCCCCCCCTTTTGGGAGTCGGGGCTTCCCCCCTTTTTGTTTGCCAGGGCCCCCCCTATTTGTTTCCCGGGCCCCCCTTTACTAGCCAGGGCCCCCTTTATGTAGCCTGGGGGACCCTTTTTTTTAAGTCCGGGGGGCCCCCTTTAAAGTTTGTCCCGGGGGCCCCCTTTTTTGGGGAGCCAGGGCCCCCCAAAAATAGCCAGGGGGCCCCCAATAAATAGCAGGGCCCAATAGTTTGCCAGGGCCCCCCTTAAATATGCCCGGGGCCCCCTTTTGGAAATCAGGGGGCCCCCCAAAAGTTTCCCGGGACCCCCCATAGTAAGCCCCGGCCCCCCCTAGTTTCCCCGGGGCCCCCCCTATTTGCCCGGGGCCCTTTCCCTTTTGTAGCCAGGGCCCCCCCCGAGTGCCAGGGCTCCCCCTAGTAGCCAGGGTCCCCCTTTGGGAGTCAGGGGCCCCCCATAGTAGCCCAAAGGGCCCCCCATAGTATCCAGGGCCCCCCATGTAGTTTTGGGGGGGCCCCCTTAGTAGCCAGGGCCCCCCCTTTGTAGTTCCCGGGGCCTTCCTTTGTAGCCAGGGCCCCCCATTTTAGCCGGGGCCCCCCCTAGTAGCCCCGGGCCCCCCATAAATAGCCAGGTGGGCCCCCCCTTTGTAGCCAGGGGCCCCCCCAAATAGCCGGGGCCCCCCCTTTGTTGCCGGGGCCCCCTTAGTAGTCAAGGGCCCCCCCTTAAAAAGTCAGGGCCCCCAAAGTACCAGGGCCCCCCATAGTAGCCAGGGGCCCCCCCTTGGGAAGCCAGGGCCCCCCTTTGTAGCCGGGTCCCCCTAGTAGCAGGGGCCCCCCATTGTGCCAGGGCCCCCCAAAATATCCAGGGCCCCCCCCTAGTAGTTAAAGGGCCCCCCTTTGTAGCCGGGCCCCCCCTAGAAGGGCAGGGGCCCTCCTTTAAGCCCGGGCCCCCCTTTTTTAAACCAGGGCCCCCCATAGTAGCCAGGGCCCCCCAATTTGTAGCCAGGGCCCCCTTAAGGGAGCCAGGGCCCCCCCTAGTAGCCAGGGCCCCCCTTAGTTGCCCGGGGCCCCCCTTAGTAATTTAAGGGCCCCCCTTGGGAAATCCGGGGCCCCCATTGTAAACCAGGGCCCCCCAAAAGTTGGGCCCGGGCCCCCCCAAAAAAGGAGGGCCCCCTTATAGTCAGGGGCCCCCCTTGTACCAGGGCCCCCCATAGTAACCAGGGCCCCCATTAGTAGGGGCCGGGCCCCCATAGTAGCCCGGGCCCCCCCTTAGTAGCCAGGGCCCCCCTTTGTAGCCAGGGGCCACATTTTTTAGCCAGGGCCCCCCCCTAGGAAAAAAGGGGCCCCCCTAATAGCCCCGGGCCCCCCCCAAATAGCCCAAGGGGCCCCCCCTAGTAGTCCCGGGGCCCCCCAAAAAGGGCAGGGGCCCCCCCTTAGTGTCAGGGGCCCCCTTAGAAACCAGGGCCCCCCCTTTGTAAACCCGGGGGCCCCCAAAAAGTAGCCGGGCCCCCCCCAGTAGCCCCCCCGAGCCCCCCATTTTGTTTGCTAAAGGGCCCCCCCTTGGGTTTCCGGGCCCCCCCCTTTGTAGCCAGGGCCCGCCATAAATAGTCAGGGGGCCCCCTTAGTAGCCAGGGCCCCCTTAGTAACCAGGGCCCCCCCTTTGGGAGTCAGGGCCCCCCTTAGTAAATTTTTTAAAAAAAAAAAAACAAAAAAAAAAAACAACCCCGCCACTTACCTTTGGGTCCGGGTCCCGCTCCCCGGCAGGGCCCAGTACTCTGACCCCCCCCGCCGGCTCCGGGTCTGGCCCCCCTGCATTGGCGGGCGCGGTGGGAAAATTTTCCCTCAAAACCGGGGGCCGCCTACGGCGAAATAGGGGCCAGCGCCCGGCAGGCTGAAAGGGGCCCAAAAACCTTTACTTCCAGGGAGATCAGGGGGAGCCGGGGAAATGGCCTGTGCTCCGCTGAAAAAACCGCCGCCAAACCCCGGGAGGGACGGGGGCAAAAAAATCCCCCCCTACCCGGGCCCCCCTCTGGGCCTCGGACGCCAAAGGGGCCCGGGCGTCCAGTTTAAACCCGGATGCGGGCCGGGCCCCGGGGAGCGGCGGGCACTTTCCCCAGGGCCCCCCCGGCTGGGGGGGCCCCCGGGGGGGATTCCCCGGGTCCCCCGGCGGAAACCCGTCCGGGCCTGATTTCACCCAAGGGTTCTGGGAAAAAGAAACTTTGGAGAAAAACATAATTTTTCCCAAAAAGGGGAGAAGCCTTTAAGATGCACATTTTTTAGCCATCGCCTGCAACCCCACAACACAGGGATCTTGGGGAACAACGGCATATAATATATCGGGGGGATTAAAACAAAATATTTTTTTATCCTGGGACTAAAGGAAGTAGGAAAAAACTGGATGACTAAAAGAATGATCGTTTCATTTTTTCCTTTCCAGAATTTTAAGGCTTTTTTTCAGCATTTTTTTCCCCCCCCCATGAGAAAATTACGAGCTTTTTTTAAAAGATGA
>JAODAL010071379.1:0-15547 GCA_025379985.1 Phyllomedusa bahiana
CAGGAAAGGGCCCAAAAAAGGCGGGTTTCCCTTTAAAGGGGTTAAAGAATGATGGAAAAAGCTGCTTTTTTGACCAAGAAATTTTCTCTTTAGACTCCATAAAGAAAGGGCCCGGCCTTTAGTTTTAAACAAGCGCCTATGGAAAAGTTTTCCGTTTGCCCCCCGGTGTCTGACTTTTCTCCTCTTTTTCTCCCTTTTGTCAGCTCCTCTCCTCCTCCTCCCCCCCCACCCCTTTATTGCAGCTTAACGAAAGTCATTTACACCTAAATTTTTTGTAGATTAGGGCAAAAAACTTTTCCCCGTAGCTGCTTTGGGTTTCCCTTTTGGGGCCTTCCCACTTCTGCCCCCCTTTCCTCCTCTCTCTCCACGGGCTTGCAGGTTTAATTTCTTTTTAACATAACTTTTTTTTCTCCTTCTCTCTCCTCTCCTCTCCCCCTTCTCCACTTCTTACTTTGCTGGGTTTCGGCAGTCCCGGGGATTTTTCATTTTCCCCCCCCCCCTTTCTTTTCCCTGAGGTGAACTGGACGGGCCAAATGTCTCTGTGGGTTTACCGGCTTCCCGGCTGGGCAGGGCAGCCCCACCCCCCCCCCCCCACTCTGCAGATGATTTGTAGGACCCAGACACAATCTCAAACTCCTGGGTCTTTTCAGTGGCTTATACTGGTTAGTTTGCAGATAATGTAGTGGATGGAAGGGGCGCTGGGGCCTCCTCCCCCTCACATCAGAGCTGGAAAACCGGGAAATCCAAATGGGTCTTTGAACAAACTGCCCGCGCCCCAAATGAAAAAACACGGAATTTAAAATTTTGGAAAGTTAATAAAGGTTTTTTTTACACCTATAAATACACCTGCCGGGGACTAAAAAGTTCTGGGATCCTATTGTGAGTAACAAAGTGGGTCTTTAACAAAAACGGCTGGGGCCAAATTTTAAAAAAAACGAATTGAATTGTGAAAATGTTTTTAAAAATAAAGGGGGTTTTTTTTCACCTATAAATACACCTGCGGAGAATATAAAAGTTCTATAACCTATTTAAAAAAAAAGGGGGTCTTTGAACAAAACCCATCTGCGCCCAAAATGAAAAAAAACCCAATTTAAATTGTGTACATAATAAAAAGGTTTTTTGCACCTATAAAACAAACCTTTGGGGGACTAGAAAATTTTTTTTAAACCTTAAGGGGAGTACAAAGTGGTTTTTTTGAAAAGCTTGGGGTGCCCCCAAAGTGGGAAAAAAAATGGGAAATAAATTTTGTTTTTTTTTCGTTTTAAAAAAGGGGGTTTTTTTCACCTATAAAAAACACCTGCAATTAAAATAGCAAAATTTTTATTATGGTAATAAAACCTACAAAATGGGGGCTTTGAACAAAAATGGCCCGCCAAAAGGGAAAAAAATCTTTAAATTAAAAATTTGGGGGTACAGATAATAAAACGTGTTTTTTGACCTATAAAAACACCTGCATTACAGAAAAGTTTTTGGGATCCCCATTGTAGTACAAAATTTGGGTTTTTTGAACAAAGCTGGGGGTTCGCCAAAAATGAAAAACACGGGAAATTTAAAAATGTACTAAAATAATAGGTGGTTTTTTCACCTATAAATACCCTGCGGTATAGAAAAGTTCCCGTAACCCCATTGTAAAACAAAGTGGGTCTTTTAACAAAACTGAGCTGCGCCAAATGGAAAAAAAAATAATTAAAAAATTTTGTACGGATAAAAAAAATAGGTTTTTTTCACCTTAAAACACCCGCGGGTGACTAAAAAGTTTTTGAAACCTATTTTTTAGTACAAAAAATTTTTTTATTTTTGAACAAAAACTGGGGTGCGCCAAAAGGGAAAAAAACCCCGGGAAAGGGAAAAATTTTTAAATGTTTTTTTAAATAGGGGGATTTTTTCGCACCTATTAAAAAAAAAACCCGTAATTACCACAAATTTCTGTTTTGTAAAAATTCCGTTACAAATGGGGGTTTTTAAAAAAAAAAGGCCCCGCGCCAAAGTTGGGAAAAAAACCCCAAAAATTTAAATTTTGTAAAGGGTAATAAAAAGTGTTTTTGCACCTATAAATACACCTGCAGTGGGCCCAAAAACATTCTGTATCCTATTTTGAGTGCAAAATGGGGTCTTTGGGAAAAAAGCTGGGCTGCGCCAAAGTGAAATACACGGAATTAATTGTGGGACTGTTAATAATAGGGGGGTTTTTAAAACCTATAAATAAACCCCGCGGGGACTAAAAAAAGTTTTTGTATCCTATTGTAAGAACAAAGTTTGGGGCTTTTAACAAAACTGACTGCCCAAAGTGAAAAAAAAAACCCAAAAAAAATTGTTCCGGGTAATAAAACGTGGGTTTTTTCACCCCATAAATTTCACCTGCGGTTTACTAAAAAGTTCTGGAAAACCCATTGTGAGTACAAAATGGGTATTTGAAAAAAGCTGGGCTGCCCAAAGTAAAAAACATGGGAAAAAAAAATTTTGGGGACTGTTTTAAAAATTAGGGGGTTTTTTTCACCCATAAAACACCCGCGGTTTAATAGAAAATTCTGCATATAATATAGTACACGTTGTCTTTTTCAAAAAAGGGCCCGCGCCAAAGGGGAACAAAACCTAATAAAAATTTTGTACCCCGGGAAAAAAAAACGGGCTTCCCTTTCACCCCATAAAAACACCTTTTCGTTTACAAGAAAAGTTCTTTCCTAAAATTTTGGAGTACAAAGTGGGCTTTCTTTTAAAAAAACGGGCTGCGCCAAAGGGGAAAAACAAGGGAAATTTAAAATTTTGTACGGGATAATAAAAAGTGGTTTTTTGCACCTATAAAAACACCTGCGGGGAAATGGAAAAGTTCTGTATCCTATTTAAGAACAAAAGTGGGGCTTTTTAACAAAACTGGTGCGCCAAAGGAAAAAAAACCTTAAATTAAAATTTTGTACGGGTAATAAAACGGGTTTTTTCACCATTTAATTTCACCTGCGGGGACTAGAAAAGTTTTGTATCCATTTTGAGTACAAAGTGGGGGATTTGAACAAAGCTGGGCTGCTCCAAAGTGAAAAAAAAATGGAAATAAATTGTTTTACTGGGTTTAAAAATAGGGGGTTTTTCCCTTATGAAAAAAACACCTGTAATTACTACAAAAATTTTATTAGGGAAAAATCCGACAAGAAGGGTCCTTTGAAAAAAAATTGGGCCCCGCCCAATTTATCAAAATCAAAATTTAAAATTTTGTAAAAATAATAAAACGTGTTTTTTTTTGGGACCAAAAATTCACCTGCAGTGACTTGAAAAGTTCTGTAACCTATTGTGGGGTACAAAGTGGGTCTTTTTAAAAAAAGCGGGGGTTTCTCCCCAAAAAAAAAAAACCCGGAATTAAATTTTTTTACTTTTAATTAAAAGGGGTTTTTGCACCTATGAAATACACCTGTAATTACCAGCAAATTTTCCTTTAAGGTAATACCTTACAAGATGGGTTTTTTAAACCCAAAAAGGCCTGCGCCAAAGTAACAAAACCAAATTAAAAATTTTGGGACGGGTAATAAAAACGTGTTTTTTGCACCTATAAAAAACACCCTCGGGGGGGGGGGGGGGGTTTACTAAACAGTTTTTTTATCCTATTGTTGGGGTGCAAAAGGGGGCTTTGAACAAAGCTGGGCCCGCGCCCAAAATGAAAAACACGGAAATTAAAAAATTTTTTACTGTTAATAATAGGGGGTTTTTTTTCACCTATAAAAAACACCGCGGTTTACAAAAAATTTCCCTTTTTTCCATTGAAAAACAAATTGGGTTTTTTTGAAACAAAACTTAGGCTGGGGCCCCAAAAAGGAAAAAAAAACAATTAAAAAGTGTACGGGTAATAAAACGGGGGGTTTTTTTGCAAACCCATAAATAACACCTGCAAGACAGAAAAATTTTTTGTTTTCCAAATTGTGGGGTAAAAAAAGTGGGTCCCTTTGAACAAACGGGCTTGGGGCCAAAGTGGGAAAAAAACGGAATGAAAAGTTGGAAAATGTTAAAAATAGGTGGGGTTTTGCACCTATGAAATACACCCGTAAAAACCAAACAAATTTCTTTATGGTAAAAACCTTTCAAAAGGGGTTTTTTTAAAAAAAATGGGCCCGCCCCCAAAGTAAAAAAAAACCTAAATAAAAATTTTGGGGAAGGGTAATAAAAATTTTTTTTTTGCACCTATAAAAAACACCTCGGTTTACTAAACAGGTTCTGTAAAAACCCATTTTTAGTGCAAAGTGGGTCTTTGAAAAAAGCTGGGGGTGCGCCAAAAATGAAAATACACGGATTAAATTGTGGGAACTGTTAAAAAATAGGTGGTTTTTTTCACCTATAAATACACCTGCGGGGACTAGAAAAGGGTTCCCGATTTCCCATTGTAAGCACCCAAAATGGGGGCCCTTTTAACAAAACGAGCTGCCCCCAAAATGAAAAAAAAAATAATTAAATTGTGTAGGAAAATAAAACTTGGGTTTTTTCAACCCATAAATAAAACCCGCGGGGAAATAGAAAAGTTCTGTAACCTATTTGAGTACAAAGTAGGGTCTTTTTAAACAAAGCTGCTTCGCCAAAGTTTAAAAACCCCGGAAATTTAATTTTGTACTGTTTTAAAAATATTTGGGGTTTTTTACACCATAAAAACAAACCCCGGGGGACTAAAAAGTTCCCGTAAAAGTAATATAAAGTACACATGTTTTTTAACAAAAAAGGGCCCGCGCCAAAATGAACAAAACCTTTAATTTAAATTGTGTACGGGGTAAAAAAAACGTGCTTTTTTGGCCGGGCCCCTATAAAACCCGCGGGGACTAGAAAAGTTTCTGTATCCTATTTTTAATACAAAGTTTTTCCCCTTTTAAAAAAAGCTGGGCTGCGCCAAAGGAAAAACACGGGAAAATTAAAATTTTGGGACTGTTAATAATAAAGTGGTTTTTAAAACCTATAAAAAAAACACCTGCTTACTAGAAAAAGTTCTTATCCTAAATTTTAAAAACAAAGGGGTCTTGGGGAAAAAAACTGAGCGCGCCAAAGTGAAAAAAAAACCCAAATTTAAAATTTTGTTACGGATAAAAAAAAACGGGTTTTTGCACCATAAATACACCTGCGGGGGGGCTAAAAAAGTTTTTGTACCATTTTGTGATTTCAATTGGGATTTGAAAAAAAGCGGCTCGCCAAAGTGAAAAAACACGGAAAATTTAAAATTTTTGTTTCTGTTAATAATATGGTTTTTAAAACCTAAAATACACCTGCGGTGCAGAAAAGTTTGACCAAATTTTAGTACAAAGTGGGTCTTTAAAACCCAAAGCTTGGGGGGCTTTCCAAAATTTAAAAAAAAACGGAAAATTTAAAATTTTGGGACTTTTAAAAAATTTTTGGGTTTTTTTCCCTAAGAAATACACCTGTAATTACCCCGCAAATTTCTTATGGTAAAAATCCGTACAAAAGGGTTTTTTTAAAAAACAAAGGGCCCGCCCAAAGGTGAAAAAAACCTAATTAAAAATTTTGTACGGAAAAATAAAACGTGTTTTTTTTTCACCCAAAAAATTTCAAACCCGCGGTGGGCTAAAACTGTTTTTGTAACCCATTTGGGTGAAAGTGGGTCTTTGAACAAACCCGGGGGGCCCAAAGTGGAAAAAACAAGGAATTAAATTGTGTACTGTTAAATAATAGTTGGTTTTTTGGGACCTATAAAAAACACCCGCCGGGGGACCCCAGAAAAAATTTCTGTAATGGTAATTAAATAAAGGATGTTCCTTTATCAAAATGGGCCCCGCCAAAGTGAAAAAAAACCTAATTAAAATTTTGTACGGGGGGGGAAAAAAAAAACGTTTCTTGCGCCCCATAAAAACACCTGCGGGGGACTAAAACAGTTTTGTATCCTATTGTGATTTCAAAGGTTTGTTCCCCTTTTTAACAAACTGGGGTGCGCCAAAGTAAAAACCGAATTAAAATTTTTACTGGGTTTAAAAATTTGGGGGGTTTTTTTTCACCTATAAATACACCTTCGGTTTACCTTTAAAAAATTCTGTATCCTGTTGAAGAACAAAATGGGGCCCTTTTAACAAAACAGAGATTCGCCAAAGTGAAAAAAAACAAAATTTAAATTGTTTTTACGGAAAAAAAAGACGTAGTTTTTTTTTTGGGACCTATAAATACAACGCGGTGCTAAAAAAAGTTTTTTAACCAAATTTTGATACAAATTGGGGCCCTTTGAACAAAGCTGGGCTAGCGCCAAAGTGAAAAAACACGGAATTAAATTTGTGTTTCTGTTTAATAAAGGTTTTTTTTTGGGACCTATAAAATAAAAACCTGGGATGACTAGAAAAAGTTTTTGTTTCCTATTGTGAGTACAAAATGGGTCTTTGAACAAACTGGGCTGCGCTAAAAATGAAAAACCCCGGAATTAAAATTTTTTACTGTTAAAAAAATGGGGGTTTTTTACCTATAAATACACCTGCTGTGACCCAGAAAAGTTTTTTGTTATCCTATTGGGAAAGAAAAACGTTGGGGCTTTGAACAAAAAATGGGGCGGCCCAAAAAGAAAAAAACCTAATTAAAATTTGGACGGATAATAAAAAAAGGGATTTTGCCAAACCAAAAAATCACCCGCGGTGACTAGAAAAGTTTTTTATCCAAATTTTGAATACAAATTTGGGGCTTTGAACAAAGGGTGGGGTGGCCCCCAAATGAAAAACCCTGGGGAAATTTAAAATTTTGTAAATGTTTTAAAAATAATTTTTTTTTGCACCATAAATAACCAGCGGGGACGAGAAAAGTTCTTACCTATTGTGGGGAACAATGTGTGGTCTTTGAACAAAACTGAGGGTGCGCCAAATGAAAAAAAACCTAATTAAATTGGGGTTTGGGTAATAAACCTTGGGTTTTTGCACCTAAAAATACACCTGGGGGGCGTCAGAAAAAGTTCTGGGAACCCCAATTTTGATTTCAAAATGGGTCTTTGAACAAAGCTTGGGGTGGCACCAAAAGTGAAAAACACGGAAAATTAAAAATTTGGGAAATGTTAATAAAAATGGTTTTTGCACCTATGGGAAAAAACCCCGTAATTACTAGCAAATTTCTGTAAGTGGGAATATCCTAAAAAGGGGGGTTTTTAAAAAAAAATGGCCTTCGCCAAAGTGAACAAAAACCAAAATTTAAAATTTTGTACGAAATAAAAACGTGTTTTTAAACACCTATAAATACACCGCCGGGGGACTAGAAAAGTTCCTTTTAACCTATTGTGGTACAAATGGTTCCCTTTTAAAAAGAGGGGCTGCGCCAAAGTAAAAACACAAATTTAAAATTGGGGTACTGGTTTTAAAAAAATTGGGTTTTTTGGCCCCCTATTAAAAACACCTGCGGTGACTAGAAAAGTTCTGGGATCCTATTGGGAAAGAACAAAAATGGGGGCTTTGAACAAAACTGAGCTCGCCCCAAAATGAAAAAAAAAACCCAAAATTAAAAGGGGGAAGGATAATAAAAAAATTGGGTTTTTGCAACCTTTTTAAATACACCTGCGGGGGCCCAGAAAAAATTTTTGTTTTCCTAAAGGAGTGCAAATTTTTTGGGCTTTGAAAAAAGCTGGGCTACGCCAAAGTGAAAAAACACGGAAATAAATTGGGTACTTTTAAAAATAGGTTTTTTGCACCTTTAAAAAATTTCCTGCGGGTGACAGAAAATTCTGTAACCTATTGAAAAGGGAAAAAAGGGGGGCCCTTGAACAAAACTGAACGCGCCAAAGTAAAAAAAAAAAAATTTTAAAATTTTTACGGATAATAAAAAGTGGTTTTTGGGACCTATAAATACACCCCGGTGACTAGAAAATTCTTATCCTATTTATTTCAAAATGGGTCTTTGAACAAAGCTTTGGGCTGCGCCCAAAATTTAAAAAAACGGGAATTTAAAAAAATGTACTGTGTAATAATAGTTTTTTGGGACCTATGAAAAAACACCTGTAATTCTAGCAAATTTTTGTATGGAAATTCCTTTCAAGAAGGGGTTTTTTAACAAAAATGGCCGGGGCCCTTTATCAGGTGGTTTCCCTCCCGGACGAGGGAGGATCATACTTTTGAAAAACACTAGATCTGATCCAGTAGCGCACCCGGAGGAATTTCCCTTGAGGTCCGGCATTGGGCCAGAAAAAAGGCCCTTTGACCTGGGTATCTTTGGGGGAAACTTTGGCCTCTACTCTACGTCATTCGGATTAGGCCCACTTTTTACCCGCTAAAGTTTTTGGCCCCTACACAACCCTTCAACTAAATTTAAAATCAACGGGCCCCGTCAGAGTGCCTTTGAGATCCGGGAAGGTACCAAACAGGGGTTCCCTTTCGCCGTTTATTGTATGTACTTTTATCATGGGGATCTGATGGAGTCTATTCGGGCCCCAAACCCGGGCATCAAGGGGGGTCAAAATAAGGGGGGCGCGATTTTAAATTGGTCCCCCCATTTGCGGGCGATCTCCCCTTTTTTTTACTTGCGAGATCCCATTCTTTGCTTCCCCCTCTGATGTCCCGAGTTGGCCCCCTCAATGGTCTAATTAAAAAAGGGGTCAACTAAACCAAATCTGAGGCCCCGGGGTTTCGGTTAAAACAAGGAGTTTGGGGGACCCCCCTGGAGGAAAATTTCCCTTTTTTTCCCGGGCCCCCAACGGCATTTCCCCATTTGGGAAATTTAGATCCCGGGTTTTAAACCCGTCCCACCCTTTTTTTGAAGCTAATTTTAAAGCCTCTCCTTACTAAAAAACTCCCTCTTTACTAACAAAAAGGGGCAGAGGGAAAAATTTTTTTTCCCGGTTCGGCGAATGAAAATTTGAAAATGTCCGTCCTTCCAAACGGGTCTATTTTTTCCAAACCATACCCAAATTTCATGCCGGCCCAAAAAACGTTCTGGGTTAGACTCGCAAAAGAGCGTCAAAAGAATTTCTTTGGTCCCCCACGTCGTCCAAGAATTTCCCCAGGGACCTTTTGGCCCCCTCCTAAAAACTATGGGGGTTGGGTCTGCCCGACTGGGAGACTTTTTTCACCTGGGACTTCCTATACTAGGTTTTTAGATCCATTCATGTCTCCCAAAAAAGCTCTGGTTTTATAAAAAACAGGCATGGGGCCCATTTCCTCTTATTTTTCCCCGCCTTTGGGGTTTCCCAAAATCGCAGTCGCGGATCCAAAACCCTCTTGTCCCTTTTACCACGGCCCCCTACAATAGCTTGGTACGGGGGGGGGCAAAAAAAAAAAAAAAAAAAAACCCAACCCTCAAAAACCTTTCTGGGTCTTTAAAGGGCCTTTACCCCCCGATTACGGTAACCCTTTAAATTCCCCCCGGGGAAATCTAGCAACTCCCTTTTTTGGTAGGTTCAAAAACCCCACCCCTTCTTTTAAAAGATACCACACAGGGACTTTTCCGGGGCCCAAAATAAGCCCCCCTTCCCCTACGGGGCAAACCCCACATCCCCCCTAAGTAAACCATTATGAAGTATGTCCAGCTCCAGCACTTTTTTTTCTCCCCCTGTTAAGAAAAATTGTTTATAAAAGGGCCATTGAAAATCCATTGAGAAACGTGTGGGTTCCCGCAGGAAACACCAAACATTTCCATTTCCCTAAACTATCAATTCTTCTCTTGCCAGAGGAGCCCCAACCCCTCCCTTCCCTTTATTAAACTTTGGGAAAGGGGGAAATTTAAAATCATTTGCAAAATCAATGGGGAAAAAATGTTTCACTCTTTTTTGCACAAGGGAAATTATCGCATGTAACACAGGGAAAAAATTTTTAAAAACCTTCCCCGTTGGGATAGGGTACCGGGCCCCAAAACCCCTAAAATTTGGGGAAACCCCAATACCTTTTGAATCTGTTGGGGATGGGAATAAAGAGGTGGGAACTATGGGCTCCCTGTCTGGTGGGGGTTGGGGGGGCCTTACAGGGTTCTGGGGAAAAAGGTTTTAAAAGGCCCTTTCAGGATTGAAGGGGGCCACCATCCCAAAACTTTTCCCGGGGGGCCACAAATTTCTGGGGTTTATCGCTCAACTTTTCTGTTGGGGCAAATAAAAAAAACATTGACAAGACACCTCCCTTTAGGCAGCCCAAACATAATCCCACAAGGGGGGAAACAGACTACTCCCCCCCCAATGGGTTAAATTTGGGTTGGGGGGTACCTCCACATATCGTATGGAGGGAAAATGATAGCACACAGCCCTTAGGGAAGCCCAAGGAATTTCTTGGGCAGGAAACCCGGATTTCGTATAAGCCCTTCTGAGTTTCCCCGGGGTTGGCAAACGGTTTGTAAGGGGAAAGTTGGCCCCCTGGCGTTGAAGCTGGGGGGGAAACGAAATGAAACCCCCTTAACCCCCATCCCCCTGCACCCCAATAAAGTCACTGAAAACCCGGGAAACTTGCCGAGTCACGCCCCATCCTTTTCCTTTTTCCCCTTTTTTTTTACTGTTTTTTCTTTTTTTATTTTTCTTTTCCCGTAGGGTAAGATGGGTCAACTCACCTACCCCACCCAAAGGGAACTGGGTTTGGGAAAAACTCCCAAACGGGTTTTTGTACCTGTAAAGCTTCTTTTTCCTTTTTTTGACCAATGGTTTTTTTTTTTTATGAAAATTTCCAGGGAAACCCCCTGGGGCATCATTTTTAATGGGCCCAAACCCAAGGGTTATGGTACTTGGAAATTTTTTGGGCTTTTAAAAAAGAAAATGTTAATAAAACTCTAAATTTAAAAAAAAAAAAAAAATGGCCTGTGCCAAAGTGAACAAAACCTAATTAAATTGTTAAAGAAAAAAAAACGGGGTTTTTTTTTACCTATAAATTCCCCCTGCGGGGGACTTTGAAAAAGTTCTGTAACCATTTAGTGCAAAAATGGGGTTTTTAACAAAGCGGGGGCGCCCAAAATGAAATACCGGAATTAAAATTTTTACTTTTTTAATAATAGGGGGTTTTTACACCAAAAAAATTTCACCTGGGAATTTCTTGAAAAATTTTTTTTATGGGAATATCCTACAATGGGTTTTTTAAAAAAAAGGCCCCGCGCCCAAAATGAAAAAAAACCCAATTTAAATTTTTGTTTCAGATAATTAAAAAGTGTTTTTTTTTTTCACCTATAAATTTCACCTGCCCCTGAATTGAAAAGTTCTGTTTCCTATTTTTGATTTCAAAATGGGTCTTTGAACAAAGCTGGGGGCGCCAAATGAAATACCGGGGAAAGAAATTTATGTTTCTGTTAATAATAGGTGGTTTTTGCACCTAAAATACCCTGCCCGGTTTATTGAAAAAATTCTGTATCCTATTGTAAAAACAAGTGGGTTTTTTTGGTACAAAAAATGAACTGCGCCAAAAAATGAAAAAAAAAAAAAAAAAATTAAATTGGGTACGGATTAAAAAAACGTAGTTTTTGCACCCTATTAAATTAAAACCTCGGGGGACTAGAAAAAATTTTTTGTAAAACCTATTGTGAGTACAATGTGGGGCTTTGAACAAAGTGGGGTGCGCCCCAAAAGTGAAAAACACGGAAATTTTTAAAAGTGTACTGTTAAAAATAATAGGTAGTTTTTGCCCCCCTTTAAATTTCACCTGCGGTGACTAAAAAAGTTCGTATCCTATTGTGAGTACAAAATGGGTCTTTTTTAAAAAAGCGGGGGTGCGCCAAAATTTAAAAAAGGGGAATTTAAATTGTTTTTTACCGTTAATAATAGGTTTGGTTTTTTCCCTATAAAAAACCCCTGCGGGTGTCTAGAAAAATTCTGTATCCCATTTTAAGAAAAAAAGTGGGGGCTTTTTAACCAAAAAAATGAGCTGCGCCAAAGTGAAAAAAAACCCAATTAAAAATTTGTTAAGGAAAAAAAAATGTGGTTTTTTCCTATAAATAACCTGCGGGGGATAAAAAAAGTTTGTAAACCCCATTGGGGAGTTCAAAGTGGTTTTTTTTAACAAAGCTGGGCTGGGGCCCAAAATGAAAAAAAACGGGAATTTAAAATTTTGTAATGTTTTAAAAATAGTGGTTTTTGCAAAATTAATACACCTTTTAATTACTAGCAAATTTTTGTATGGAAAATCCGTTTTTAAAATGGGTTTTTTATCGAAAAAGGCCCGCGCCCAAAATGAACAAAAACCCAATTAAAAAAGGGTAAGGGTAAAAAAATTTCTTTTTTCCCTATAAATAAAACCTGCGGGGAAATGAAAATTCTTTATCCCTTTTTGGTACAAAGGGGTTTTTTGGGAAAAAAGCTGGGCTTGCCAAAAGTGAAAAAAACGGAAAATTTAAAATTTTGTACTTTAATAATAGGGGGTTTTTTGCACCTATAAATACACCTGGGGGAATAAAAAAAGTTCTGTTTTTTTTCCCTTTTTTAACAACCCAAAATGGGTCCCTTTTAACAAAACTGAGTTTCGCCCCAAAGTGAAAAAAAAAAAATTTTTTAATTGTTACAGTAATTTTAAAAAGTGGTTTTTCACCCATAAATTTCCCTTTCGGTGGACTAGAAAAGTTCTGTATCCCATTGTGAAATACCCAAAATGGGTTTTTGAACAAAACCCGGGCTGCGCCCAAAAGGGGAAAAAAAACCCCGGAATTTAAATTTTTTGTACTGTTTAAAAATAGGTGGGTTTTTTCACCTAAAAATACACCGCTTTTTTGGAAAATTCTGGAATTTTGGGGGGGTACCAAAATTTGGGCTTTAAAAAAAATGGCCCCGCCAAAGTGAAAAAAAACCCCAAATTTAATTTTTGTTGGATAATAAAAAAGTTTTTTTTGCACTATTTTAACCCCCACGGTGATTTTAAAAAATTTTTGTATCCTAAGTGAGTACAAAGTGGGGCTTTGGGAAAAAAGCGGGGTTTCGCCCAAAGTGAAAAACACGGAATTAAATTTTGTAAATGTTAAAAAGGGGGTTTTTGCACCTTAAATTAACCGCCGTTTACTAGGGAAAAGGGTTTTGTAAACCAAAAATAAAAACAAATTGGTCTTTTTAAAAAAACTGAGGGTCGCCAAAGGGGAAAAAAAACCTATTTAAAATTGGGGTACGGATAATAAAAAGTGGTTTTTTTCACCCCATAAATAAAACCTTCGGTGACTAGAAAATTTTTGTATCCTATTGTGATACAAAAATGGGGTTTTTTAACAAAGCGGGCTCCCAAAGGAAAAAAAAAAGGAAAATTTAAAATTTTGTCTTTTTTTAATAATAGGTGGTTTTTTCCCCCTAAAAATACACCTGCCTTTATAGAAAATTTCCTTTTTAAAACCATTAAAAAAAGGGGCTTTGAACAAAAATTTGGCCCGCGCCAAAATGAAAAAAACCTAATTAAAAATTTTTGGTTTTAAGGGTAATTTTAAAAGTTTTTTGCACCTATAAATACACCGGGTGACTAGAAAAATTCTTCCGTTTAAAAATTTTCAAACTCTTGCTAAAAAAAAAAAACAAAAAGGCCTTTTTAAAAAAAACCATAAAACCCCAAATCAAAAATTTATTGGCCCGTTCTTTGAAAAAAAATGGGGCCCGCGCCAAAATGAAAAAAACCAATTTAAAATTGTTACGTTTTAAAAAAATGGTTTTTTTGCACCTATAAATAACCCCCCTGGCCCCCGGGACTAAAAAGTTTTTATCCCAAAATTTTTTGAACAAAGTGGGTTCCCTTTAACCCCAAAAAAAAGGGGTGCGCAAAAATGAAAAAAACCAATTTAAATTTTGTTTACTTTAAAAAGGGGTTTTTTTACCTAAAAAAAAACCTGGGTAAATAGAAAAAGTTTCCGTATCCTATTGTAAGGCCCCCAAAATGGGGCTTTGAACCCAAAAAAAGGGCTGCCCAAAGGGGAAAAAAAACCTAATTTTTTTTGTGTTATTTTTTAAAAAGCGTGGTTTATTTCCACCTATTAAAAACACCTACGGTGACTAAAAAAAGTTCGTATCCCATTGTGAGTAAAAAGTTTGGGGCTTTAAAAAAAGTGGCTGCCCAAAGGGGAAAACAACAAAAAGAATTAAATTGTGACGGGTTTAAAAACTAAAGGGGGTTTTTTCACCCATAAAAAACACCTCGGTGGGGCTAAAAACCCTTCTGAAACCTTTTTGTGAGTACAAAGTGGGTCTTTAAACAAAGGGTGGGCGCTCCAAGTGAAAAAAAAGAAATTTTTAAAATTTTGGGACCCCGTTAATTTTAATAAGGGGGGTTTTTTGCACCTTTGAAATTTCAAAACCCGCATGGGTAGCAAATTTTCTTTATGGGGAATTTTCCCCTACAAGATGGGTCTTTTAACAAAAATGGCCTTCGGGCCCAAAAAGAACAAAAATAATTAAATTTTTGTCAATAATAAAACGTGTTTTTTGCACTATAAATACACCCGCGGGGGACTAAAAAAGTTCGGGATCCTATTGTGAGTAAACCCGTGGGCTTTGAAAAAAGCTGGGGTGTGCCAAATGAAAAAAAATGGAAAAAATTGTTTTACTGTTAATAATAAGTGGGTTTTTTCACCCAAAAATACAACCCGCCGGTTGAAGAAAAGGTTTGTAACCTATGGGAAAACAAAGTGGGTTCTTTTTTTTTAATTTTATTTTATTAGGAAATGTATGAAAATAAATTTTAAAATCCCCGCGTTTAAACAATTTGAAAAAATAACAAGTTTCCAAAAATTTTCCCTCGTTTTAAGCAAATTAAAAAAAAAAAACGTGACCCATTAAAAAAAGAAAACCGAGTCCCATAGTGTTTTTCATCAATTCTAAAAACTGCCTTCCCTGACCCTAGTCTTGGAATTTTTTTTTCTTTGGAAAAATTAGGCCCTTTTCCCGTTTAATATGTCATTCCCTACTGAGGGGGCACATTACAAAAGAGAAACCCTATAAACCCAACCATGTATATAAAAAAACCAAAAAAAAAACCCCACAAAGCCAGGTCACTCTATTTCTGCAAAGTAGGGGTTTTTTTCACAAAATCGTGAAGGTGAGCATAAAGGCGCCCATAAATGTTAAAGAATTAAGGTTATGGCCCCTTTTCCCCCGTGCCCCTGGGGGGCTGTAACCTGCCCCCAAAGATCCCTTCTAAATTTTCCCCTTTGGGAAGAAACTGGTAAATTGGAAGATGTCTAGTAATTTCTTTTTTTCGCATTGTGTGTAAAAATTTCTCGATAAAAAGGTTTTTCCCTTTTTAAAAAAAAATTCCCCGCCCTTAACCCCCTTTAAAACGTTCCCGTTTAAATTTTTTATCACCAAAAAAAAAATATATTTTTGTTAGTCCCCATTGCAAAATTAAAGGGCTGGGACCCCAGGTTCCCGCCACTTTTGTCCCCAGGGTCTCTTTGCTACCAAAGTATAAAATTGCAAGTGCTGAAAATCTATTTCCCTTTATTTTGTTTGTCCCCCCCCCCCCCCCAACGGGCATCTTTTTCTTTTTTCCCTTTCAATAAAAAAAATTTTTGGGGGAAAAAACGTATTTGGTTTCTTTTCTAATTGTGTCAATTTGGTCCCCCCATTTTTTTCCAAAAGTTTGTATCCCCTTTGGGAGTTTCCCTTTAAACCCCTGATAAAGATTTTTTTTTCCCCGCCAAAAATTTTGGGGAGGCCGTTTAAAACCCATTAGGGGAAAAAGGTGAA
>JAODAL010071380.1:0-15547 GCA_025379985.1 Phyllomedusa bahiana
CCCCCCATCCCCAGGAGATATTCCTGTAGCAATTCTAGGGGGCAAGGTTCGGATTTTCAACCTGCACAATATGATTCTGGGGGTTACAGACCACAGCCACACCAAAATCTCCAGGAGGATTGTCCTTTATCCCCCCAAAGAGATTGTAAGGTGTGCTCTGTACTCCTCTCTCACTCCTTTCCCACCATTGTGTTATGCATCCTAGTGCCAACACAAAATACATCACCCCATAACATCTCCATCTATTACCCCATAATCCCCTCACCTCCACCTATCACTCCATTCCACCTATCACACCATAACCTTTCCACTTCTACCTATCACTCTATTCCATCTATGACCCCATAACCTACCCACCTATCACCCCATGTGGAGTTTGTACAGAGTTGGCCACTAGTGATGAGCGATTGCGTCCACTATCGTCATCGGATCGTTAGTCAATATCGTCAACTATCATGCCGATATCCGATAATAGCCGATGACCATTAAAGTCTATGGGAGAGGAACAATCCCTTCATTCTTACACCCAAACAGCGGAGGAGAGGCTGGAATTAACATCCACAACAGTAAAATGAATACATGCTACATCTTAGGCAAGACAATTAGGCAACAAGAGTCACAGAAAAAAACTGTCAGACTATTCACTATCCCTGTCCTGGACCGCAGCATGACCCTTAAATCTACATGACCCACATATTAAAAAGCACTGGAAAAAGGAGTCTTTTATCCACCATTTTAATTGAACTGGACATTGACTATACCTGTCCTGTACCACAGGATGACCCTCAAACCTGCATGACCCACAGATTTAAAAAGTGCCGGAAAAGTGAGTCTTTGAACCACCATTTTAGTTGAACTGGACATTGACTATACCTGTCCTGGACCGCAGCATGCAGATTCACTAACCACTGAAGAACAGATTGGTGACTCTATTCGTTACTGAGATTCACAGGGCACTGACCCAGCGATGACAGGCCTGACGGTCCTGCAACCGAAGATCCGCTGGATTGCGTGTTGTCGCCAGCACTGGAAGGAGCACCTTCTCTCGTACCTCTACCTCCATGTCCTACACCCCTCTTTGCTCAATTACCACCTGCATTTCGCTCCATATTCAGAAAGATAAAAATTTAAGAAGGTATGGAAGAGTTTTTGACAGTCTCTTATTGAAAGATGGCAAATCACGGCTATTCTTAAATCCCTCTAATTTCCTACAGCCAACTAGGATTAGAAACTGAAATGTTTCTAGCGCATACCTGTGAAATGCGGTCTGGTGGAAGAACCGTAAGACCAAATCAACAGTGTTCTTCCTTCAGTCCCAGGGATTTACAACTGCCCAGTAGGACTAGGAATTGATAGTTTTCAACAAACTATCATACAAGTGCACTATCTGCGCCAAACTGAGATTCACCGAGCGCAATAAAACTATTCAAAAGTTACACGGATGAGAAATTGCATTTTTTGCAGCAATGACAAACGAAAAACAAACTGCGCCAAAGTGAAAAACAGCTATTTAAAAGTTATACGGATAATAAAAGGTGGGTTTTGCACCTATGAAATACACCTGCAGTTACTAGAAAATTTCTGTATCCTAATATAAGTACAGGTGGGTCTTTGAACAAAACTGGGCTGTACAAAATAAAAGGCACAATTTCACCTCAGGTGCGAGGTGTGCTGGCCAACAACTGGTAAAAAAAAGCCATTTCAATGCAGGTTCAAAGCAGAGTCTGGGCTGCACAATATACACTTTCCTATCAAAAGCCTGCCTGCCTGCCTGCCTGTGTTCGCCTGCACCAACCCTCTCCCCACCACCCCAACTACCACCCTCCCCCCCCCCCCGCGGCCGTACAGCGCTAGATGGTTCTTTAAAAGTCTCTGTCTAACTAACTAAGAGCTGAAATTCTCTAATCTACCTACATTTTAATGTTCACAGCTAAAAGCATATTTGTCTGTATGAATAAAGAGAACTGTGTCTCTGAGCTGAGCAGTATTGAGAGAGATCTAGCACATGTCTTGCTCTAGTGAGAGACACTGAAACACTGTTGATGAACAGGAAATGCTGTTCTATGCAAAACGAGGTCATGTGATTTTTCCAGCCAATGACAACCATACACATCACAGTAATGATGTCGCACACCCAGCTCACCCTGCTCTATGCTCTAAGCTGATTTGCTGGCCGCCAAAATGACAGGAAGCGCCGAAGCGATAGTAATAGATTATGCGCAGATTCTCACCTAAAATATTGCGTGATCGGAAATTTCCGATCAACCTAAAAATCGTGCTGATTTCAACTTTGTCAATTATTATCGCTCCTCCCTAGTGGCCACAAGTAGGGAAGTGCTGAAAAAAATTTAATTCTAGGATGTTTGCATGGTAAATTTTGAAGGGATGATTCGTTGCCTGGAGAAGTCATGATGGCGAGAGGATGGAGAAGAAAAGGGGAAAAGAAAAATTCCAGTCATAGAAGACATCTCCGGTGAGTCCCTAGATGTAACTTCACTGAAGTCACTTAAATATCTGCAAAGCCTGTGTACACTGGTATCTACCCCTATGTGGTGACTATGGTGGTAATATACCATCTGCAGAGCCTGTGTACATTGTTATCTACCATTGTATGGGGGAAATATTGGTTGTAGTGTAATGGTTTAGAGACGTTACACAGTTATGTGGAGTGGGTGTGACCTTTTATAAAGGGGTGTGGCTTTTACACAGAGACAGTGTGGTCATGCAAACTTTTGGGATGGCACTGCAACTTCAGACCTCCCTGATTACCGCTTCCAAAAGTTGGCAAACATGCCATCAAGACAAGTAAGAAAACAAAAGTGGAGCATAGAAACCTTTAATCAAATTGTCAGGAACAAGTGTACACTTGCTTTTACAATCAATGACAAGTATATGCTGCCACTATAAAAACCCTAATGCAACTTACAATACAGCCATATAGTGGCAACCTAGTGGTTAGGTCATCATCACATGACAGTGAATACAGCACTGATTCAACACAGAAGCAAAAAAAAAAAATACCTGGCAGACTCACAGATGACATCTTCTCTGACTGGAATTGTTCCCTTTTCTTTCCATCCGGTCCAGACTACCATGACTATTTCTCCTGGCTGTGAGTCTTCCCTTCAGAATTTACCACACAAATATCTTAGACTCTTCAATTTTCCTGTGCCTCCCTACCTGTTCACCACCTCTGTTCAAACTCCCCAATCATAACACCCCAAATAGTAATAATGACCCGCTTGTGCACCAATAAAAACGTCCAAGCAGCTATGGGGCTCCTGTTTGTGCATCCAGTTTTAGTCTTTATTGTGTACCCATATAGTAGGTAGGTAACCCCCCAATAAAGCAGGTAGGTACACCCCAAAATTAGGTACACAGATTGGTAGGCCACCTCATTAAGTAGGTAAGTAGGTTGCCCCCCATTGGATATGTATATAGACCCCCCATTAGGTAGGTAAGTATATAGTGTCCACTATAGGTTGGTAGATATAGACCCCATCAGTAGGTAGGTAGGTAGATATATAGGCTCTTCCATTAGGTAGCAAGGTAGGTTTATAGCTTCCCAAATAGAAGTCGCCTAGAAGGTAGGTAGATATATAGACACCTCAGTGAATGGCATAATAAGGGGGGAAAGGTCCATCCAGAGGGGCACATGTCTCCTGTGGCCGGTTCAAGTGGTATGGTGGGCAGGTCCGGATCTGCCGCTTGTTTTTAACTATATGTGCATCCTGCCCGCCATCCTGCCCGAATCCAATTCACAGGAGTAAATAGTGCAGAAGGCATGATACAGTAGAGATGCAAGAGAAAAAAGACGGACCCGGCGCCCAGAATAAAGAACTTCCTGTCGGAAACCGAGGATATTATTAAAATAAAGTTTTGTGAAAAAGAGTGTTAACCCTTTCCACATAAATAACACATAAAATGACGCATTTTGCATTAGTACCAGTGCTTCCTCAGATAAAAGTGTTATGGTAAATACAGAGTAACAGAATATATTTAAAAGAGGGGAAATACACTAATTGGTTACATTGTTATCCAATCGCAATAACAGTTATATTTAACAGTGCGGCATACAAAATCAAAGCCAATGGTAGTACGGGAGGGCTTTTCAAACAGTTGTCATTAGAGTAAAGTGCAAAGTTGATTAAAAACATGGCGGGAGATATGTATCAAGCAATAAGAAGAAAGGATAGCTGTGAAGTACAGTGACGGAGATAGAGCGATGTGCTCCACAGAGTACTATGAAACAGAATCTGATTGGATGCTACATGGAGGGAAAAATAAATCCTCCAATCAGGAGGGGAGCTGTTCGGATGACACTAGGAAGGAAAGATGAACCCTCCAATCAGAGAACCCTCCAATCAGAGAAGGAGCTACTTTTCTTCATAGAAGTCTATGGGAAAATGTTAGCCAATCAGTGTCCGGACTATTCACATCATAGAATGCAATGGAGCGGGTCGTGCTTGAAAAAGGGGGAGGGATTCTCTCAAAACGTCACACGCATGCGCGTCTGATGCCCGTCTGTCCACTCGCTCACTCCTGCTAGAGACATCGGAGACGCTATGCCGGTATGAGGCACGGGAATCTACTACACTGATGGACTTGTCACGACTATCGGCCACGTACTATTCATTGTGGAAACGCAAGTAACTCACTTTGCAACATTTTAAAGTTTGCTACCAAAAGTATTTAATAAATGAAATTTTGTTACATAATTGTATCCACTGATCACTAATATTTGAAACTTGAAGCTTTGAAACTTGGGGGAGTTAAGGATATCCCGCGATAGTGGACTGTGGCATGAGTAAACTACCAGTTGTACTGGCTTGGTCAGTCACAAAGATAATGAGTCACGGCTTATTTAAAACGAAGAAAAGACGCATTGGAGAATGCGATATAGTGTGAACCTTGATAAAGGCGCGATAAAATTGAAAGTGGAGTGCGGTGTACTGCTGGAGTGAAAAATAGAGGTGTACGCCGAAGCAAATATGTTCGGAGGAGGTGACTGTCATATGAATGTAAGACTGTAAGTTGAAGGGGACAGAAGACTAAAAACATATATTAAGAAAAGTGCATTAAGGTCGCGATTACAGACTACGTGGATTATAAAACGTATAAAACTAAAACTTATAAAACTAAAACATGAAGAAGTATATGAATATAAGAAGAGGATGTATATATAAAAAGCAGAAGAGAAAAATGAAGCAATTCAATGTAATAAAACACTAACTAGGAGGGATAAAATACACACGGACTTAGTTAATAGATAAATTCTACTAGTCATAAAAAGCAGAAGGGAAAAAGGAAGGAATTCAATGTAGTAAAATATTAGGAGGGATAAAATACACACAAACTGAGTTAATAAATCAATTCTACTAGTTCATTAAGTCCTTTTGAATTAATCGTCTGCAGCTTATACATCCAATATGTCTCTTTACGTTGCAAAAGATAGAATCTATTAGTCGATTCTTCGGGGATCTGATCTATTGGTGTAAATTTAAATTTTTTAATATCTCGATCATGTTTTTCATTAAAATGACGGGCCACACTTTGTAGAATATCTCCTTTTTTACACTTGCACGGTGTCCATTGAGCCTGATGTGTAAAGGCTGTGTGGTTCTATTCACATATTGTAGGTTGCATTCACATTGAATAATGTAGATGACCCATTTGCTTTTGAAATTTACGTTTTATATGAAAAATAGAATTGGTAGTTGTTGACTTAAAATGTGTAGTATTTGTTATGCTAAAGCAGCAATAACACCCTGCTGAATTACAAGCTCGACTCCCTTGATTCTGTATGACCTCAGATTTATCCTCTGAAGGATGAAATTTAAGAATGGGTCCATTTTTATGATGTGCCCATGTTTGGATAGGGTACTTTTGATCTTACTGTGTGATGAATTGAAGTGAGTAATTAAAAAATGCTTGGTTAGTGATGAGCGATTGTGTCAATAATCGTTATCGAGTCGGTATCAGCAATTATCATGTCAATAGCCGATAGTAGATGGCAGATTATCGCCGATGACCATTAAAGTCTATGGGAGAGGAACAACAGCTTCATTCTTACACCCAAACAGGTGAGGAGAAGCTGGACTTAACATTCACAACAGTAAACTTGATACGTGCTACAATCTTAGGCAAGATAATTAGGCAACAACAGTCACAGAAAAAAATTCACAGACTATTCACTATCCCTGTCCTGTACCACAGCATGACCCAAAAACCGCACAGGTGACCCTTAATGGACCATCAGCAGAAAATTTTTGCAATAAGAAATAAACTTTATTAAAAAAACTAGTTTTCCAATACTGCTGCTGCTAGAGCTACTTGCCATTCTACTGGTTACATTGTTCCACCATTACATTAGAATGTGAAGCAAATAAAACAGATGTCCCCAGTAGGTCAACGAGGCCTGTCTGAAAATCCTACTGTCAAGTGGGTTGAAGGAAATTACTGATCAAGGCAGGTGAGGCTGTAAACGTGGATCTTGGAGGTTCAGCTGGCAGGGCCGGACATACAGTGGGTGTGGTGAGAGTCAGGGCTGGCGTCAGTCATCTATTAACACTCAGGTACAGCTAGCAGGGCCGGAGTTAAAGAGGGTGCGGTGAGAACCAGTGATGGCGTCCATCAACTATTAAGAAGGCAAAAATGTCCTTATGATGTAGCAACGAAAACAGTCGTGCTGAAGCAGAGTGCGGAAGTTTGAGCTAAGACCTCCAGCCTTCCTCAGAAAACAGTCAAGACCTGGGTAACGCTTGTAATTTTTATTATGTAATTATAAAAATTACTTCTCAGCCACTGTTAAAAAATTGTGATGGATAAATGCCACTTAGAGGTCACATTTCTGTTCCAAAGGACCTTGATTATAGCTGTATCTCACAGCACCATGACCCCAAAACCATGGACAGTGCTTAAAATTTTTTATGAAGAAGTGAGTAAATGGAATTTCGTTTTTTCATGAAACCTTGTACAAATTGGGGTCTTTACATTTTCCTAACCGCAAAACAAGCAAAATCACCTTTTGGGCACTCAGAATAAAAATTGCAGTAAGAAATGATCATTATAAATTTTTTTTTTCAAGAGGACCATTTCTTTTGGAAGAGGAATGTGAAGTAGACAGGCAACTGGGGCCACAACATCATCAGAGATCCACGCCTGATTCATTTTGATTAAAGTCAAACGATCCACATTATCAGTGGAAAGTTGGATGTGTTTGTCTGTAATGACTCCTCCAGCTGTGCTGAATGTCTGCTCAGACATGA
Organism: Phyllomedusa bahiana; assembly: GCA_025379985.1. NCBI lineage: Eukaryota > Metazoa > Chordata > Amphibia > Anura > Hylidae > Phyllomedusa > Phyllomedusa bahiana. The sequence continues at coordinate 7,269 of JAODAL010071380.1, forward strand.
CGCTGGCTGCTGGGCAGGACAACACCTCGGGCCACTCATCCATTTTGGATACCCGAAGTCTTTTTGGGTCCGGAACATGTCCCCAAAACACGGTGTTTTAGACGCAGTAGTTGTGCACCTGATCTTAACCCCGGGCCTTGGGGTGTATTGTGCCCTGCATTCATGCGTTTGGGGAGGTGGTAAATAAGGTTTTCCAGAGGTACCCATTAGGTTCTGCCACAATGCTTGTTATGGCGCCGCTCCCAATTGGACTCACGCTGTCCGTTGTGCGTTGTTCCACCGTGAAGCAGACGCAACAGATGTCTCCAGTTGATCAATGAGCACGGTCTCCAATTTCTACATTTTACTCTCAATTTGGGTGGGTGGAAAGAAAGTGCTGAGTTTTGCTTTGTTACAGAGATCGAGAAGGGTGGCCACCCAGTAACTGTTGTGCATTTTGAAGGCCTTAATGCGAGGATCATGTTGAAGGAAATGGAGCATCCAAGCACTCATGTGAGAGACGGAGACTTGATTTCCCAAGCCTCAGGGTCGAGGGGCACTAGTAAACTGATCTTCCTCGTTTTCCTCCTACCCTCCAATCCATGCCAACCTCTTTCCAAGGCAGGGACATCGGTAACGTCGGTGTCCAACCATACCTCATCCTCCTCAGCTTCATTACAGCCCTGAATTGCCTCAGATGATGTACCCTGAGAGCTGAGGCACCGCCTTGCACCAGCCCTGGACCCCGAACCACCACCTAACAAAGACCGATAAAGTTGTGAAACTGTTGGGCCTTCTGTATTCGATGGAGAGTAAGGCTCTGTGTCCGCATCTGTGTCCATCTCCTCCTCCGTCGCTGGTGAAACCTGCTGTTTCAGAGTGTCCAACACTTGTTCCAGAACTAAGATCACCACAATGCTCATGCTGACAAGGGCATTGTCTGCACTGACCATTTTTTATCAGTCAGTATATATATTTACATACAGTAGGCTATATATACATTATTAACAAACAAACAAACAGGCTTTGGGCTCACCTTGATTGCAGCTTGAAACACCTGGTCATTCCCAAGAATAGCTCCGCCCTTGCACTGCAGAAATTTCCGTCCTCAGTCTCAGGACAACACAAACCAACACAAAGTTAGCGTTGGCTAACTGCTGCCATTTTTAATCTCTGCACTTGTATACTTAAATAAAGAATATTTTTCTTATACCCGTACTGCTGGATCGATTTCACTTTCGTGTTGGTTTATATATACAGTATATCACAAAAGTGAGTACATCCTCATATTCTTGTAAATATTATATTATCTATTTTCATGGGACAACACTGAAGATATGATACTTTCCTAAAATGTAAAGTAGTCATTGTACAGCTTGTATTGCAGTGTAAATGTGGGATTCCCTCAAAATTACTCAACATACAGCCATTAATGCCTAAACTGTTGGCAAAAAAATTAGTATACTCCTAAGTGAAAATGGAAAAATTGTGCCCAAGGTCTTACAAGGTCTTAGGTATGAATGGGAAGCATGTATGTTAGGTTTGGTGTTATCACTCTCACAATCTCTCATACTGGTCCCTGGAAGATCAAAATGGCACCTCATGGCTAAGAGCTCTCTGAGGATCTGAAATTGCTAAACATAAAGATGGCCTAGGCTATAAGAAGAACCCCAACATCCTGAAACTGAGCTGCAACATGGTGGCCAAGACCATTCAGCACTTTAATAAGACAGGTTCTCTCAGAACAGACCTCGCCATGGTTGACCAAAGAAGTTGAGTGCACGTGCTCAGCGTTATACCCAGAGATTTTTCAAAATAGACATATGAGTGCTGCTAACATTACTGCAGAGCTTAAAGGGGTGGAGGGTCAGTCTGTCAGTGCTCAGACCATATGCTTCACACTGCATCAAATTGGTCTGCTTTGGTCCCAAGAGGAAACCTCTTCTTAAGATGATGCACAAGAAAGCCTGCAAATAGCTTGCTGAAGACATGAAGTCTAAGGACGTGGATTTCTGGAACCATGATCAAACAGCTGAACAACAGCTGGCAAGTAAATTTTCTACTAAATCACATAACTGCATGTAAAAGGGCATGTTAGAGAGTCAGAGTCTCTTAGGAGCAAGGATATTTAGAGATTCACTAACCCATTAAATACTTTGTCTAAAATTGTCAAACAATTTCAGAAAAAATGCTCCTCATTGTAAAGTTGCACAGACTGAGTATCCCACCATTTACAATACATAATAACACAGAGAATTCTGATAATCAGGTCAGGGTCAGCAGTCAGTTTTGAATGATCTTAATCTACAGGACCTCAGGCAATACTGCATTAAAAATAGGCATGATGCAGTCATGCAAATAACTGCATGGGCTAAGGGCTACTTTCAGAAATCAATGCCTGTGGACACAGTTCACCATGCAAGTTAAACGCTGAGATCTTCTCTGGACTGAAGCTTATTTAAAATGGAGTGGGGCAAAATGGAAAACTTTTCTGTGGTCAGATGAATAAAAATCTTTAAATTATCTTTGCAAACCCAGATGCCTTGTCCTAGGACCATCTTGTTATCAGGGCATAGTTTTAAAGCCTCATGATGTAGGAATACATTAGTGCCTATGGCATGGACAGCATTCACATTCTGAAGGGTACCATCAATGCTGAGCAATATGCAGGAGTTTTATAACAATATATGTTCCCACACAGACAATGTGTCTTTCAAGGAAGACCTTGCATATTTCAAGGAGACAATGCTAAACACATTCTGCATCCATCACAATAGCATGGCTTTACAGACGCGCTGAACCGACATGCATGCAGGCCAATCAAAAACACAAAATCCAGGACTGTTGAGCAGCTAGAATTCTGTATGTGACAAGAATGAGACAACATTCCTCTCCCAACACTCCAGCAATTGTTCTTTTCACTTCCTAAACATTTACAGACTGTTGTAAAAAGAAGAAGCGATGTTTCACAATGGTAGTCATGGCCCTGCCCAACTTTTTTGCGATGTGCTACTGCCATCCATTCCTATATGAGTTAATTTTATTCGAATGAAATAGGAAAATGCATAATTTTTAACTTCTTATATGTATTCTATGTTCTGCTGTGAATCAATATGGTTGTAAGGGATTACCATATCATTGCATTCTTGTTTTCTTTACATTTTACACAGTTTTCCAATTGTTGTGGAGCTGGGATTGTAGATAGAAAACTCAATCAGAGGCAAGTTGAGCCAAATTGCTGTTGGACTAAACAGGGACCTATTTGAGCAAAACTATTTAGAAATGTCTCTGCGGAATTGTTTGTGGACAAAGCTAATGTTTTAAGAGATTCCATCATTATCAGTTTTCAAGCCTCCAGATTATAGTGAGTGCAATTTTAATCTACATCTGGTTATTTTTAGTCATCTCTTTAGAGTTGGACCACTATGCCTTTACCAAGATTAACACTTTTAGAAATAAAAATACATAATTTTCTAATATATTTCTAGTATCAGAATTGTTTTAGAAATCAGGAGTGATGTTAGAGCAAGGTAACATTGTAGTAAACTCTCCAGACTATACACACTATTCAAATAACTTTCATAAATATTGTTACTGGAAAATAAAATTATCCTAAAATTATTTTAAAATCTAACTTTACCCCAATTATCGTTATTATTTTGTTCGTTTTTATACAAACATGAAAATGCTTAACTAATTTCTACTCTCATTGCTCAAGTCCTTTATTAATTTCAATAGGTATAGTGTAGAGTATGTGACACAATTCTTATACGATTGTAGCAATGTATGATTTCAGCAAGTATACTGGAGTGCCACCCTGAAAAAAATGTCCTGATTCAGATCACCCCTCAGTACCTAAATGTTTCTCTGCCAAAAAAGGTTGTCATGGAGTTTGCAGTCACTGCCATGCAGCTACTTATGAGAATCACATTATACAGAAACTGCCTAACAACCTCTTTAATAGAGTGAAATATTTAAGAACATTGGGCGACATGTATAAAAATGTATGTTGACACACTAGTTCTAAATCGTATATAGGAGAATAGAATGTGACCGTACGTATGAACCTGTTAAATTGGAGTTTATAAATCTGGAATGTGGTATGCCTTGCATAACATAGCATAGCACATCTTTGGTGCATATCTTTGGCATATATCTTTGCCGAGTATCTTTGGCGCCAAGTTTTGGTGGACGACTGCTCATTCATCTATCGAAAAGGGTTATTACAGATTTTTTGGCACAAAGCAAGCCAAAAAACTGGTGCAGCCCTGTTTATACACTTCACCCTTTGAGTCCAAATATAAGCATCAAGGGTGACATGTATGAATGGGGCTGCACCAGATATCTGGCATCTTTATACCCAGATATGAGGCACAGCCCCGTTCATACATTTTTAAATCTTCCGCATGCCACACTCAAGCGCATTATATAGCGCCTGCGGCGCTTTGTAATACGCCTGATCTCGGAGGCGGGTAGCACTAGAACCATGCAAAGCTACATATTTGTAGCTTCACTACGGCATTTCTGGCCGCATTACAGCTGGAACACGTATAACACTTTCAAAGTGGCATACCTGATCCCGAACTGTCGCCCGAGCGCTAGAATGTGCCTGATTTATGACCCACTGTAGAGCGGGTTCATAAATCAGACACATTCTACACTAATGTTAGGCACATAAAATTTGACGTGTTAACTTCAAATTTCATACATATTGCCCTTCATTTTCATTTTTTATAGCAAAATTATTTTTTGTAGTGAGAATAGAACCTAAATTTAAGTATTAGCAAACTTAGCAAACTTTTCAGCAAGAAAACTTTCTCTGCTGAACCATCAGATGACTCCCCTTCATACAGTATAGAAGATATTGTAACAATGAAATGACATAACAAACATTGCTTTATAGGCAATTCACTAAAAAATAATAAGCAAAATAATATTTGGCCTGCCAATACAGAGTAAGAAAATTTAATATAGTGTTTCTGGTTGCTAAGATATATGTAATTTTGAAGTAAATATTGCTGGAATGTATATCCACTCTTAGGCAATGTTTATACAAACTATACGCTATAATAACCCCCATATGTTTATTGACTGTTAACATTTGGTGTCTCAGTATAACAGATTGATGAACTCAAAAGAGTAGAAATGTTTATGTAAATAGAGTTCTTAAACAAGAAAGAAAACAGATTGTTACAGTTTCTACACTTCCATATGCACTAAGATAGCCACAATTAATGTTTCAAATTAATGTTGCATAGACCAGCTATATCACTTAAGAAAACTTATGACGTGTAAGAAAAAAAAAGAAAAGTACATTTAATGTTCTCTCCATTCTTATTTCGTTCAAGTTAGTCTATCAAGAAGCCCAGAATTTGTATTTTAAAATAAAGACTGTATCTACCAAAGTGCAATCTGGATCTTGGCAATCTGAGTATATTTGGATTTTGCAATTAACCCTGTATTTCTACACTGCTTTGTGTTGTTAAAGCATTGTTTAAAGGGGTTGTCTCGCTACAAGGATTGCTTTTTATGTTAAAGATCTTGCAAAAACAAATCACTTTGCAATATGTGTCCATTAACAGTGTCCTACCTATTCCTAGATATCTCCTCTTGTATGGGCTGCATCAGCTCCTCAGGTTGCTATAGTTACAGACCTGGCTTCTACTGCAGCCTAGTAGAAGCCAGTAAACACGCCCCTGAATTCAAAATGAAACCAAGAAAACAGGACGAATCAATGTAGTGAGACAACCCCTTTAAGTAACATATGAAGATTTAACAGACGTAAAATAACTAAAGTCAACCAGGGAAACTGCAAGGTTCTGAAGTAGGTCCAGTTTTTTTTTATAAATAACCTTGTGGATGGCATCGAACAGAAATGTGTTGGTAATGAAAAACTATGTACGATGCTCAAAACTCGACTTGAATGTGAAATATTACACAAAGATATCAACAAGCAGACAGCCTGGGCAAGTACGTGACAGATGAAATTATGTGTCAATAAATGATGTACCCAAGCTGAGTATATATTAAATGAACACAACTAGGGATACCAGAGAAAGAGAACATACACTGTTCACAAGCAAACTAAACTGCAACAGTCACAGTCAAGCAGCAACTGCAAAAGCATACATGATTTTAGGGTTTATAAAGGAGAGATAAAACAGAACTGCTGTGCCTACATGCTTTATAAAGATTCATCTTGAAAATCTGGTTTTTAGGCTCCATACTGTTTATACACCTTAAAATAATTATCTAGCCTTGAACTGATGGCCTATCCTTAGGATAGCCATACATATTAACTCCTTAGAAACTGCCAAAGGCTTTCAGGGGGACAGATGCTGGTGACAGCAGGGATCCTACTCTAACAGCTCAGATCATAACCACCTCCAATCCCAGCTGTTCCCAGCCTATCCAGATATTACATCATCAATTTTATAAGGCTAGATAATCTTTTAAGAAAAAAACCAAACCGGGAAAATTCAAACATGACAAAAATTTTTAATCGAAAATCCTTTTTTGCCTTTCAGTCGGAAAAATTTACCTTCAGATGAATGGAAAATTCATAGAAATTTCTTCAGCAAATCTGCCAAATGTGAATATAGTCTGAGTATATATAGATTAAAGGCAATTCAAAATCAATTTATAAAAGGGTTCTTGTAGTTCTTTATAGTTTGTTATGGAATGTCCTACCTCAACAGGTTGATCTGACAAAGGTTAAACTTGATGGATGAGTGTCTTTTTTTAACTTCAGTAGCTGAGTGAAGGCTATAGAGCAATTCTTTGTCATGACAAAGTGATTATTCTGCAGGTCTTCTCAGTTCCTTCTTTTCCCCCTCAAACCATGTCTGTACCATCAGTTTCATTTTCTTTATTTTTTCTTAGAATTCCAATTAAGTGGGCCAAATTCCCACTAAACACCCAGATCAAGATTTCTTCTACCTTCCTACTCTTCAGAATTAATATAAATTAATTAAATAATTACAATTTTTAAAAGCTTTTCATTTATGAAGAATTTTTCTCTCTGTACAGAAAATCTTAACGTTTTTGGAAGACTTTACTCTAGGAACAATATAACCTTGACCCATGATTTATATTAGTATATGAAGAGATAAAAATTAAAGGTAAGAAATTATGATCAAGTTATTTTTATTTGGGAAATCAGTTTAAACTTATTCCTCCATCTAAAAATTAAAAACACTGTACTGCAGAAAAAACTGTACAACACTCATACACATGGGCCCGAAACCCTAAATGTTCTGTAAGGGAGTGGGAGGTGGAGTCTACCTGTTTTATAGCAATGAGTTTGCTTATGTCTAATATTTGGGACCCACAAAGTTAAGTATGGATAACTCAGACTCTTATTTCCTTCGTATTGTCACTGTGAGGAAGTGGGACCCTGAGAGACATATCCAGATTTTAATCTTCTTTTTGGAATTTTCTTCTTTAAAATATTAATTGTACCTACTTGCCTTGCAGACAAACTAAAACTAATTGGTTTTATATATGAGCAAATCACCACTTAACCAGTCTAGTGAACAAAAAAAAAATCTCAAAAACCTTATATAAGTATTTATCCATCTCCCTGTGATGTTTTCTTTGTTAATTTGTACTTTTCCTCTACCACATGTAGCCTCACTTCTCTGCAGACAAGCTGCATTTTCCAATGAAAGCTTACCCTTTGCTCAAGATTCATTGTTGTGGTTTGTCTATTTTCTTCCTTCCCAATGTCATTCTTGGTGCATGTTCACCATTTTATCTGTAATGCTAAAAGCAAGGACTTCACTAGGCAATTTTTTTCAGGGCTTGTGCCCCAGATAAAATGACTATTCCCCTGAACCACTAGTCTGCCCACAGGTTCCAGGCAGCTGACACAGGCCCCTGAGCGCTAGCAGTCTTCTCAACTGTATGCACATCCTGGGGATGCATATAAGTTAAACTACAGAGGGCAAAAGCGAGGGTTCCCGCCGTCAATTACCCCCCGGGCTTAAGCCCGGCTCAATGTTTTTCACAAGTAAACGCACGTTCACTTTTTTCGAAATAAAAGAGTTAGGTGTCCAATAGGGAACAGGGAGAAGTGAGTATTATTTTTTTTAATTTTTAATGTGGGACCTATATACTTACCAACCTAATGAGGGGGCCTATTTACCTACCTACTAAGGAGGCTTATGTACCTTACTAAAATATGGGGGACCTATATCTACAAACCAACTAGAGGGCCTACATATATTCTATCTATGGGTGGGCCTATAAACCTATATATCTATATATCAAGCAGATTTTAACCTACTCCTCAAAAACCC
>JAODAL010071381.1:0-15546 GCA_025379985.1 Phyllomedusa bahiana
GAAGGGAGACCGCAACTAATTTAAATGAAACCCCGACAATTGGGGGCCCAACATCCCTCAAAGATCCATGCCTGAAAAAATCTTTAAAGAAAGTCAAACGAAACCACATTATCTGTGGAAACCGGGGGGGCGTTTGTTTTTTTGTAATGATCCTCCAGCTGTGCTGAAAGGGTTTTCCCCCTAGAATGAAAGCTGGCTCTGGGCAGGACCAACACCTCTTATTTTCGGGGTTTGGGGACGGGGCTCCGGGGGCCCCTTTTGTCCCTTTTGGATACCCAGAAGTCTATTGGGGCCAAAACACCAAAAAAAATGGTGTTGAGAAAGCAGATAGGCCCTGCAAACCCTGATCTTAAGGGTGGTCCTGTGTGTTGGTTTTGGCCCGATTTTCATGCGTTTGGGGGAGGTGGGGGAAATAAAGATTGCCCCGAGGTCACCCAATTAAGGGTTCTGCCACCTTGCCTGCTTTCTGCGCCGCACGGGGTTTTCTGGGGAACTTACTGCTGTCAATCGCTGATGTTGGTTTCCCCCCGTGAAGCAGACGCAACAGATTTTCCCAAATTGAAACAATCCAGGGAAGGGTCCCATTTCCTGCATTTACTCCCCCTTTTTTGGGTGGTGGGGAAAGGGAAAATGCTTGGGGGTTTTTTGTTTTTGTACCAAAGGGGGCCAGGAGGGGGGGCCAACCCCGTAAAATGTATTCATTTTGGTTTGGCCCTTTTTAAAGCGGGGGGATCATGTTGGAGAAATAGGAGCATCCAAGCACTCTGTGCGAGATGGAACCTTGGGTTTTTCCCAAACCTCTGGGTCAGGGGGGACTAGCAAATGATCTTTCCCCATCTTTTCCCCCTTTCCCCCTCAAATTTGCGCCAACCTCCCATTCCAAGGGAAAGGGCGCGGTAACGTCGGGGGTCCTAGGAATACCTCCTCCCCCCCCCCTCCCCCCGCTTTCCTCCGGCCAAAATTTTAAAACGCCCTGACTTGCCTGAATGATGCACCCCGAGAGGGGATTTCGCCCCTTTTCACTATCCCCCGGGCCCCAACCAAATGTTTTAAAGAAAACCAATGAAATTGTGAAAATCTCGGGGGCCCTTTTGGAAATTTTAAGAGAGAAAGGTCCGTGTCCGCATCTGTGTCCATTCCCCCCTCCGTCCCCTGGGGGAAACCCGTTTTTTTCGAGTGTCCCAACCCATCTTTTTAGAACTTAAAAATCAACCCCAATTTCTCATGCTTTAAAAGGGGATTGTCCCGCAGAATTTTGGTGGCTTCTTAAAACTGGCAAGGATGGTTTTCAGAGCTCTTTCACCCCCTCCACTCTCGGGGGCATCAACACCCCAGGTCCCCCCGCTGCTTGTCGGCCATTGTCACTTCGTTTTTCTGCGTAAAAGGGATTTTTTCTGTGCCACAAACCCCTGGAAATGTGGAGGGGGGAATTTTCCCGCGTTTGCCAAGTCAACAATGGAACGGTTGACCCGGGGGGGCCGGGGCTGAACTGCAAAAGCAGCCAGGCGGGGGCGAAGCAGGGGTTAACGGGGAAGTGCGAACTTAACTTCTGAAGGGGGCCTTCTTCAGCAGGGAGTGCAGACCCGGGTAGCCCCTTTAGAAATTTTTGGACGAAAAAGGTTAAAGACATGTTTCCAGGAAGGGATGTGGCTCCGGCCCCACCGATCTTAAAGGGGGCCAGAAAATTTTCCCCGTTTTTTGCACACCACCCTTTCCCGGCACAAGGTTTTGGCACCAGCCAGCGCTCCTCCGTTGCGGAAGCCGCCCAAGCCCCGACCTTTTGGGTGGAGGTTTTTCCAAAAGAAAAAAACCCGGCCGGGTTTCCTGGGCCTTTATGCCACAAGGCCCTTTGGGGGGAAAAAACCCGCACCCCCCTGCGTTTTGAAGGCGTGCGCTGGCCGAAGCCCCGCACCCAGAGCATCCACCAGCTCACCCGTGAGTCTCCAAAAAAATTTAGCGGCCTTGGCCGTGTTTACTATTCCATGTGTGGGTGGTCAGATGAATTTTCCCGGCCCACAGTGCAAAAAACGCGCTTGAAATTTTAGATGACACTGGTGGCCCAGGGAGGGCGGTTTTTGGGCAAAGAAATGTGTCGGCATTGGTTTTGGAGGAGGCAAGGGCCATGAGTGACGGCCCCCATCTGTGTCCCCCAGAGGAAAGGCAATATTTCCAAGGCCAAAAGCGCAAGCCGACTTTCAGGCTTTTGGTTTTGGGGAAATGGTTTGGGTTAAAGTGTTTCTTCTGCCCAAACCGGAAGACAGAAGGCTGGGGGGCCCTGCGGGTGCAGGTTTTTTAAACTGGGGGAAAGGGAAAAGGGGTAGGTGGGTCTCTGGGTGCTGGTGGTACTGGGCGACGGTGGAGGTGAAGGGGAGGGCCCCTGTATGACTCTGAGAGCAGGGGCAGCGGGAACCTTGGGGGTGGCGGAGGAGGAGGCGGAGACAGAGGGTGGAAGGGGTTTGGGGGGCCCGGGGTGTCGGTCTGGCCTTTTTTTGCGGGTGTTGCCCCCATTTCAATCATCTTTTCGTGCATGTGATAGACTGTGGTGGGGGTTTAACCCCCAAGGGTTTTTCCCTCTCTTATGGTTTACGGAAAAGGCGGCAAATGACATCGCGGTAAATCAAAAGGTTGCTCAAAGAACCAGGTTGAGGGGTCCTGGACCTTTTTAAACGGCGTAAGCGGGAGGGGGGTTTGCGCTGACCGGGCTGGGGGAATCATATCACACTTCTGCAACCGCCCCCCCCCTTTTTGAGGCGGAACCCGTATGAACTACCCCATCGTCTTTCCCCTGCCCCGTGATGAAGCGCTCACAAGCAAAATTCTGCTAAAAAAACACTTGGATCCGCAATGTCGTCATCATCTATCAACACAGGGGATTCGGCGTCCCCGACATTCGCATCCGGGTGCGGGGTACAAGAAAAGGGATCAAGGGGTTGGACCCGGATTTTTGCCGATTGACCAGCTTCCTTCTCCTCCCTTATGAAAAAAGTAACTGGTCAGAGCGGAAAATATCCTCTTTGGGCCCCTTTTTCTTTTAACATGCCTTTGACCCCAACCGCATTTTTCTCAAAGGGGTTTCAGAAAATGGATTATCCACAGGGTGGGTCACGATTGACATTTGGGTGCTTCATGTTGGCGGATGCTGGTGTGCGATGACGCTTTGTGGCCGGATGGGAGGACGAGGAGGTAAGACTGCTGGATGAGGTTGCTTAACCACTAAAGGAAGTTTGGCGCGCTGTTCGTTATGGATTCACGGGCCTGACCAGCAATGACAGGCCTGACGTCCTGAAACTGACGATCCCGCTGGATGCGTTGTGCCCCACGGGAAGGAGCACCTTCTCTCGATCTCCCCATGTCCTCCCCCCCTTTTTGCTTGCTTCCCACCTGAATTTCGCTCCATTTTCAAAAATAAAAAATTTTTGAAAGGTAGGAGATTTTTGGAAAGTCTCTTATTAAAAAGACGGAAAAATCACAGCTATTTCAAATCCTCAAATAAAAACAAAAATTGCGGATTCAAATTTAACTGAAATAGATCTATCAACAAGGGGGCCCTGGCCAAAGTAAAAAAACACTTTGAAGTATTGGGATAAAAAAAGGTTTTTTGGCACCTATCAATTAACCTGGGGTGACTACAAAATTGGGGATTCAAATTTAACTGAAAGTGATCTTCAACAAAGCGGGCCCTGCGCCAAAGTAAAAAACACGTATCTGTAATGTTTCGGATAATAAAAGGATTTTTTGGCACCTATAAATTCCCTGTGGTAATCCCAACAATTGCTGGATTAAAATTTAAACTGCAAGGTGGTCTTTTCAAAAAATCTGGAGGCAAAAGTGCAAAAAACACGTATCAAAATGTTTTTTTCGGGCTAAGCTGTGCTCGACTGAGACAGGCTGCAAAGCTGATGTGCGTCCCTCCCTGTAATTTGCTTGAACTTGTGAGTTGACGGGGGGCCAGCCACTCTAAAAGGGGGCGAGTGCCAACCCAAGGGGAGGCCCCGGAGGCCGCCCAATCGCTGAGGGCGGTACCCAGGACCCCTTTTAAAACTCCCGAAACTGACTGTGCCCCTGGTTTTCCCTGGTTTACCTGTGTTTCTGTTCATTAATTTTGTTTTGGTTATCTGTGTCCCTGCCCTCGGCTTTTTTCCCTGCCCCGGTTGTCTCTGTTTTTTGTGCTTCGTTTCCCGTTTTGGCTCTTGACCTCGGTTTGTTTAGTTTATCCTCTGGTTCTGTTTTGGGGGCTTGGCTTTTCTTTTTTGATTTTTCCCCCGGGACTGTCTGATATTTTCCTTCTGATGCCCCCATACTTTAGCAGCCAAGGGACTGTCGCCCCGTTGCCGTCGCCGCCTAGGGCAGCACGTCAAATAGGCAGGGGCATGGGGTGGGTTCCAATTAGGGCTCACTGCACCCCCCTTGACGTGACAGTATTTGAATAATAAAGAGGTATTTTATGGCATCTATCAAATCACCTGAGTTAACACACAATTGCTGGATTCAATTTAACTGCAAGGTGGCTCTATCAACAAATCTGGACTGGGCAAAAGTTGCAAAAAACACTATCTGTAATGTATTCGGATAATAAAAGGTATTTTTTTTGGCACCTTTTCAATTCACCTGTGGTGACTACAAAAATGCTGTATTCACATTTAAGTGGCAAGGTGCCTCAATGGAACAAAGCAGTAGTGCGCCAAAGTCCCAAAAAACCCGTAATCTGTAATGTATTCATAATAAAAGTATTTTTTGGCACCTATGAATTCACCTGTGTGACTACAAAAATGTAGTATTCACATTTAAGTGCAAGTTGCCTCAATGCCAAAGCTGTTGTGCGCCAAAGTCAAAAAAACACTATCTGTAATGTATTCGTAATAATAAAAGGTATGTTTTTGGCACCTATCAATTTCACCTGTGGTGACTACAAAATTGCAGTAATTACATTTAAGTGTGGTAACTACACAAATGCTGATTCAAATATTAACTGCAAGGTGCTCTATCAACAAATCTGGACTGGGCAAAAAGTGCAAAAACACGGATCTGTAATGTATCAGATAATAAAAGGTATTTTTTGGCACCTTTCAATTCTCTGTGGCGACTACAAAATTTGCTGTATTCAAATTTACCTGCAAGTAGATCTATCAACAAACGGCCTGCTCCAAAGTGAAAAAACACGTATCTGTAATGTATCGTATAAAAAAAAGGTATTTTTTGGCCCCTACAATTCACCAGTGGTGACAACAAAATTGCAGTATTCACATTTAAGTGCAGAGGTTCCTTCAAAGACGAAGCTGTAGAGCGCCAAAGTCAAAAAACACGTATCTGAAAATTAATCGTAAAATACAAGGTATTTTGGCACCTATCAACCTGTGCGACTACAAAATTGCTCGGATTCTCATTAAACATGCAGGGGGTGGATATATCAACAAAGGTGGAAATGGTCAAAATTGAAAATGAACACCTTTCTGACATGTATACTGATAATTAAAGTGAGTTTTGACCTAACAAAGAGACCCCTGCAGTCAGGCGTCGCTAGGCATTATCATTCGGGCCCGAGCCCCAAAAATGCCTGTTTGCCCCGAAGGTTCCATCCCCCAGCCAGCCTGCCTCCAACATCACTACAGTAAAGCGCCGCATTGTTTGGATCTATTTACCAACAATGCGGCACAACTATTTGTCAGAGCCTCCGCGCTCCCTTGATGCAGTGCTCGCACATCAGCGGGAGGGCGGAGGAGAGCATCAGTGTAAGGCTTCCGGCAGCAGCGTCTGTGTGTACTGTAGTGCTGTATGAGGAGAAAAGGCTGCAGGAAGCCTAGGGTGCCGACCCCTATACTCCTCCTCCCTCACCCCCTCCTTCTCCACATCCTCCTCGTGCTGAACCCTGCAGAGCTGCCATGAGGTATTTACAGGGAGGCTGTGGGGAATATGTTATCATGATTGTAAAATACTGTATATGTCTGGAGCCAGTATAAGAAGTGCAGACTGATTGCAGCTCTGTGCTGACCCACAGAGCTACATACAGTTATATATGGAACAGATTCTGAGGTCAGCCTTATATATCTGACCCACAGGCTTGATCAGTATAACAGAAGATTGTCAGCAATGTGGGACAGATGTGATCCCAGAGCTACAGTCCTGCTAGTAAGAACAGCTCTGTGGGTCAGCAAGTACATATGTATATCATAGCATGCCAACTCTCCTTTTGGGGCGGGGGCGCCCCCCGCCCCCCCCTTTGGGGGTCCCCCCCCCGCCCTCTCCGGGGAGTAGGCATCCTCCCGCCCGCCAGCCGGGCGGCGGGCGGGTCCTATAAATGACCGCGGCGCCGGAGTAGCGCTGTTGCCTATCACTAGCGCCGCCGTCCGTTCCCACAGGACGGGTAAAGCGTCCTGCGCCCTGCTCACCCGCCTCGGAACCTCGCTGAGCAGGGAGGAGCAGGAGGGATCGTCCCTCCTGCCTTCTCCCCCTGTATGTCCCCGCGGCGGCTGTGCGCCGTACACACATGTCAGCTCACAGAGGAATGACGCCGCGGCTGCACTCACTTCCCCGTGGACGCTGAGGAGATCGCTGGAGCTGGCCGTCTCTGCAGGACCCTGGTCAGGAAAGGGATTTTATTATTTTATTTTAATTAGTTTTAGGGGGCACTGTCTGCTACAATGGGGGGGGGCTACCTGGCTTACAAATGGGGTCTACCTGGCTACCAAAAATGGGGGCACTACCAGGCACAATGGGGGCAATACCTGCCAACAGAGGGGCACTACTGGCTAACAATGGGGGGCACTACCTGGAAACAGAGGGGGTCTACCTGGCTACAATGGGGGGGGCACTACTGGCTACATGGGGGGCACTACCTGATACAATGGGGGCACATACCTGGCAACAATGGGTGGCACTACCTGGCTGTAATGGGTCACTACCTGGCTACTAAGGGGGCCACTACCTGGCTACAAAAGGGGCACTACCAGGCTACTAAAGGGGCCACGACCTGCAACAATGGGGGCACTACCTGGCTAATGATGGGGGCACTACCTGGCTACAAAGGGGGCACCTACCAGCTAAACAATGGGGGGCACAACTGCTACAATGGGGAGCACTACCTGTCTAACAATGGGGGGCACTACCTGCTACAATGTGGGGCTCTACCTGGCTACAATAGTGGGCACAACCTGGCTAACAATGGGGGCACTACCTGGCAACAATGGAGGCACAACCTGGCTACAAATGGGGGCACTACCGACTACTAAAGAGTGGTACTACGCTATAAAAAAAAAAAAAAATGGGGAGCACTACTACCTGGCTACAATGGATGCACTACCTGGCTAACATGGGGCACTACTTGCGAACAATGGGGGCACTACCGGCTAACAATGGGGCAACAACCTGCTACAAAGGGGGCAATACATGGCTACAGAGGGCACTACCTGCTAACAATGGTGGCACTACCTGGCCAACAGAGAGTGGCACTACTGGCTAACAATGGGTCCATCTTACCTGGCTACAATGGGGGGCACTACCTGGCTACAATGGGGGCACTTACCTGGCAACAATGGAGGTCACTGCCTGGCTACTAAATGGGGCACTAACCTGGCTAACTAAAGGGTGGCACTAACACTGCCATACTAAAGGGTGCACTACCTGGCTACTAAGGGGGCACTACCTGGCAACAATGGGGGCACTACCTGCTAACGATGGGGCACTACGCGCTAAAGATGGGGGCACTACCTGGACTAACTATGGGGCACTACCTGGACTTTTTTTTTTTTTTTTTTTTTTTTTTCCTGGAACAAGGGGCACTACCTGGCAACAAGGGGGGCACACCGGGCTACAATTGGGGCACTACCTGGCTACAATGTGGGGCACTACCTGGCTACAATGGGCACTAACTTGCAAAATGGAGGCCACTACTGGCTACTAAGAGGGCACTACCTGGCTACTAAAGCGGTACTACTGGCTACAATGGGGCAACTACCTGGCTACAATGGAAGCACTACCTGCCTAACCATGGGGCCACTACATGGCTAACCAATGGGCACTACCTGGCTAACCATGGGGGCACTACCTGGCTAACAATGGGGGCACTACCTGGCTACAAAAGGGGGTACTACCTGGCAAACAATGGGGGCACAACCTGGCAAACAATGGGGGGGCATCTACCTGGCTAACAAAGGGGGGCAACTACTTGGCTACAAATATGGCTCTACCTGGCTACAGAGAGGGCATCTATTTGGCTACAAGGGGGCATCTACCTGCCTGTAAGGGGCACTACCTGGTTATGGGGGGCTACTACCTGGCTATAAGGGCATCTACCTGGCTTTCTTCCAAAGCCGTTATGCAGTTAGGTGGAGTAGGTGTGGCTTTTTGAAGGGGCGTGGCATACCATCAAGATGGGCGTGTCCATGCAAATTTTTGCCGCCCACTAATATCTCCTGCTTTTTCATTTTCAAAAGTTGGCAACTATGATGTATATTATCTTTGCACACCCTTCTGCATAATATATATATATATATATATATATATATATATATATATATATATATATGATATGTGGTGTAATAAGGGTGTACAAATATACATATACATATGTACTGTTGACCCACAGAGCTGATCTATACTGCAGACTGTCAGCTCTGTGTGTAATACAGAACAGTGTACTGCCAATCGTGCCCCTCTTGTGCTCCAAAACCCTAAGGGGACCAAATGTTTAAGTTAAAAAAAGTTAGAAAAGTTTTTAAAACTATAAAAGATAATAAAAAGATTAAAAGTTTAAATCAGCCCCTTATTGTTGTTTTACGAATAAAAAAACAAAGTTGCACAATTGGTATCACTGCATTTGTTAAAAGCCAGTCTAATAAAATATAATATCACTTATCCCCTCCAGTAAACACCAGTAGAGGAAAAAAAAAATCCAAACTCCAAAATTGTGTCATTTTGGGCCTTATGTAGGAAAACTGCAGTAAGATTGGTCGCTCATAGCAACCAATCAGGGCCCATAGCAACCAATCAGAGCCCATAGCCACCAATCAGAGCCCATAGCAACCACAACCACTAGTGACCAAACAGAGCCCATAGCAAGCAGTCAGAGCTCATGGCGACTAATCAGAGCCGATAGCCACTAAGCAGAACTCACAGTAACCAAACAGATCCCATAACAACCAAACAGAGCCCCCCTTTTGTTTCATATAGTGCTCTGAAAAAATAAAAGCTGAGCTCTGATTGGTTTCTATGGTCAAAGAAAGTCTTAGACCTACACAGTTTTCAAACATGTCCCCCTTAGTCCTTAATGGGTAAATTAGGAGTATTCTACTCCCTGGCTTTAGCTGTAGTTACCCCAATTAATCAAAATGAGTTTGATTTTAAATTTGGAGTAAGTAACAAAATTTGGCTTTCTGGCGGGACCTATAGACCTACCTATCTACTGAGTGGCCCTATAGACATATCAACCTACTGGGGAACCTATAGACCCATCAACCTATACAAAGAACCTATGTATACAGGTAACACTATAGTACATTTTGGGAGTTTTCACCCTAAAGCTACACGCAAATCCATTCCCATGGGAGAATATATACGTGCCAGACGCAATTGCACATCAGATGGGGACTTCGAATTAGAAGCCGATATCATTGGTCAAAGACTCAGTAATAGAGGTTATCCACACAATTTACTACTCAATGCACATAATAAAGCAAAATGTAGAAGAAGAACGGACCTATTAAAGGCCAAATCCAAATCCTCCAGTTCTTCTGTCACAACACCGACGCTAGAAACTAAATTATACTAAACAATATCAAATTTAAAAAAAAAACATTGTATCCAAACATCTCTCAATTCTCAGAGAGGATGATATTTTAGATACCATTCTAACACAAGGATACAGAATAGTATCACGTCGAGCCAAAACCTTAGGTAATATCGTAACCTCCAATTGCTTTAAATCCAAACAACACAATCCCAATTGGTGTCCATGTAGGGGCTTTTATAAGTGTGGCTTACGCAATTGTCGCACTTGTAATTTTGTAGTCCAAGGTAAAGACTTCACAGACACATCAAGACTAAACACATCTAACATTCAACAGTTTTTAAACTGCAATTCTACCCATGTAGTGTATATGGCTACGTGTTTCTTATGCAATATCCATTATATTGGTAGTACTACCAGGAAACTCAAGACGAGATTCCTGGAACACATTAACGACATAACTTCTACTGCTGATAGAAACAAGTCAGGCTCACAAAAACACTTCATAACACAACACAATTGTGATTTTTCTTCCCTCGGCATTAAAGCCATAGATAAGATAGTTAATCCTCCAAGAGGGGGAGATACAGTGCGCCTCCTAAGAGATAGAGAGGCGTACTGGATCACTGTTCTAAACACCGTCCACCCTGTGGGTATGAATATTAAGCGTGAATCTCTGTATTATTATTAACTAATATGGTAATAGAGGTATCGTAGTCCCTCCACCACAAAGGCATTTAAAATAAAAATAAAATTTAATTAAAATTAAAATTATATCTATAACATAATTTTTGTATTTCATCTATTAATATGTTTCAATACCTATTGTTTTTATTTTGTAAAGAAGCTTCTATATGCCGTAGCCTATTGTTTCAATGCAAAGCATCTACTTTTCAATTTCTATCGTAACATTCGTAGTTATATGTCTATTGCGGCTGCGCGGGATTTTCCCTTACCCATAGTAGTCTTTTACTGTTGAAGGCGCATGTCCGCATATTCGTCATTTCCGGTTCCGGAACGCCGGCCGGCAACACGAGATACTAACTGTTCTCCATTGGTGAGTAGTAATTGCTTATTTATATCTCATAATTTTATTGGATATCTTTGTCCTTTGACCAGCATATATAATAAGGCATACGAGAAGCTTCTTCATACCGCTATGAGTAAGGGCCCAACATACTTGCCCGAAACGCGTTAGCGTTGTTTTACACCCGTGTTGTCATCAGGGCATCCATTGCCATTTTGCTGTACACTGCCCGTGTCAGAATGCTTTTAGTTCATTTTTCTATTTTTCAATAAACGTATGCTGATTTTATTTTACTGGATGGTGCTGGATTTACTACCTCTCTCGAAGCATCGTGCCGCTACTTGGACGGACATCCGTGCACCTACAACTCTAGCAGGAGCTGGCTACATCACACTTCTCATCGTGAGTACTCCAAGCTTATTTGTGCCGTGCTCCAGGCTATGAGATTTGCATTCTATAATTTTCACAGGCAGTCAGCATATAGTATTTTTGTCATAAGTATAGGTGTCTGCCATGGCACTATATGACCGAAATTCTAGGCAACAAAAAATGTCACAAATTTTTGACATGCAAACACAAGACAGCCCAAGACACACGGAGTTTATCAATAAGATGAAATCTTTAGAAAAACAATCCATGCAAGAGACCCGTATATGGTGGGACTTAATGACTTTACGCAATTACCTTGAAAAGGATATGATTCCCAGGGGCTTGCGTGTAAATAAAATACCAACCACGGTATACAGTGAAGTTTTTGTTACAGAGTGGAATTCCATACTGTCATCTTGCTCTTTACAATTAATGGGACTTATTACCAAATACGAAGAAGATAAGCTTGAGAGCATCTCAAGAGAAATTAAAGACTTAGAGGCACAACTTATACAATTTCAAGATTTACCTAACTACACAAGTGAATTACAAAAAATGTCATCAAATGTAGCCAAATTAGAGGAGTCAATAATGCAAACTAAAAAAGAGAAATTTCATAGAGACTCTCAAGACTATAGCTTGAATCAAGTATATGAATGGGGGCGAAGAAATACCATACATGAATACCCCAGATCCATCTTAAAACGTAGATTCAACTACAATCGTAGAAATAGAAACAAGAAAGTCAGTTTTGGGTCCACAGACTCTGACTCTTCTGACTCGAATACAGACAGATCTAAAAATACTTCACAAGAACTCTCTTCCCTAAGTGACACAGAACCCAGTTGCTCATATTACAAAAATCCCAGTAAAAACAAAAAACAAAATCGGCCAAAAAACGAGCGCACCGAGGGGGTAGGAAACACCGCAAAGGAAGGACGTATGTCAACCAGACAAATGGAGGACAAATAATCAATACAGTGGATGTTCTAAACATCTCATCCACTGTTCTAACACGGGAACAAGAACAAGTCTTAACATTAGGACTCAACTTTGCAGTTAAGGACAATTTTGACTTATTTACCACATTGCGGGATATTAACAAGTTTGTGCGGCTACTTACAATTAAAAGACATTTCTGGCAGATGCCAACATCAGACACCACAACCGTGCATACTGAACATGAACCCAATCAATTCCAAGGTCTCAAATTTCAAGAACAGTTGTCTCTCGTCTTTTTGCAAGATCTAAGTTGCAACAGTGAATCCATCAATGAAACAATGGACACATTACAATCAACGAATTTTTCTGTTGCTAACCCGGACTTTTACCCCATAAACTCAAGAACAACAGCTATGGATAAATTCCAAGAGTTAATAGAAAGGGATTTGAGACAACTGGAGTCAGAAGTAGAGCAGGGATCCATGTTCAATCTAAATTACAAACAGAAAAAAGCCATTCAGGACCTTAAATCAATGACATCTGTAGAAATACGCATGGCCGACAAGGGGGGAGTGGTTGTAGTACAGGATAAAATTAAATACAAAACAGCTATGGATAATTTGATATCAGATACCACCACTTACAATAAATTAAAATCTAACCCCACTGCAAAGTTCAACCAGAAATTGTTTGGGCTAGTAGATGAAGGATTCTCATTAGGTACTCTAAGCCAAAAACAAACAGAATACATTAAGAGGGATAAACCAGTCATCCCGATACTCTACGGTGTCCCCAAGATACATAAAAGCACAACTGACCCACCTATGAGGCCCATAGTATCAGGCATCAATTCTTTCTCCGAAAGATTATGTGCATGGGTAGATTCATTATTAACAACCAGTATAAAAAGGGTTCCAGGATACTTACAAGACACATGCAGATGTACTTAGGCATTAAAAGACACTGTCTGGGCAGAAGATAACAGCTGGATATCTAGTGACATTGAATCACTATAATACCACATCCCCCACACAGTAGCTATATTAGCACTTCAACATCACTTATTTAAGTTATAGTCAATATTCTCCCATATTACAAAAATTATATAGTTGATGTGGTCAACTTCTTAATGACACCACATACTATTTTATGTTTGATGGCTGTTATTACCTGCAAACTAAGGGAGTGTCTATGGGAGCAAAATACTCGCCCTCCCTGGCAAATCTTGTGGTATCATGGTGGGAAGAATTGTATATTTTCACGGAGGATAATCCCTATATATTCATTCATGGACTGGTACGGCAGATACATCGATGACCTCCTAATCATTTGTATGGGCTATGTATCTGCCGTACCCTCCTTCATAACATACTTAAACAATAATCCGTTCAATTTGGTTTTCACCTTCGTCATTAATAACAATCAAATAAATTTTTTGGATCTTGAACTTATAGGTCACAATAACATCAAGATTGTCACCAAAACTTATCGCAAGCCCACTACAGGTAACACTATAGTACATTTTGGGAGTTTTCACCCTAAAGCTACACGCAAATCCATTCCCATGGGAGAATATATACGTGCCAGACGCAATTGCACATCAGATGGGGACTTCGAATTAGAAGCCGATATCATTGGTCAAAGACTCAGTAATAGAGGTTATCCACACAATTTACTACTCAATGCACATAATAAAGCAAAATGTAGAAGAAGAACGGACTTATTAAAGGCCAAATCCAAATCCTCCAGTTCTTCTGTCACAATACCGACGTTAGTACTAAATTATACTAAACAATATCAAATCATTAAAAACATTGTATCCAAACATCTCTCAATTCTCAGAGAGGATGATATTTTAGATACCATTCTAACACAAGGATACAGAATAGTATCACGTCGAGCCAAAACTTTAGGTAATATCGTAACCTCCAATTGCTTTAAATCCAAACAACACAATCCCAATTGGTTGTCATGTAGGGGCTTTTATAAGTGTGGCTTACGCAATTGTCGCACTTGTAATTTTGTAGTCCAAGGTAAAGACTTCACAGACACATCAAGACTAAAAACATATAACATTAAACAGTTTTTAAACTGCAATTCTACCCATGTAGTGTATATGGCCACGTGTTTCTCATGCAACATCCATTATATTGGTAGTACTATCAGGAAACTCAAGACGAGATTCCTGGAACATATTAATGACATAACTTCTACTGCTGATAGAAACAAGTCAGGGCTCACAAAACATTTCATAACACAACACAATTGTGATTTTTCTTCCCTCGGCATTAAAGCCATAGATAAGATAGTTAACCCTCCAAGAGGGGGAGATACAGTGCGCCTCCTAAGAGATAGAGAGGCGTACTGGATCACTGTTCTAAACACCGTCCACCCTGTGGGTATGAATATTAAGCGTGAATCTCTGCATTATTACTAACTAACATGGTAATAGGTAGCGTAGTCCCTCCCACCACAAAGGCATTTAAAATAAAAATAAAATTAAATTAAAATTAAAATTATATCTATAACATAATTTTTGTATTTCATCTATTAATATGTTTCAATACCTATTGTTTTTATTTTGTAAAGAAGCTTCTATATGCCGTAGCCTATTGTTTCAATGCAAAGCATCTACTTTTCAATTTCTATCGTAACATTCGTAGTTATATGTCTATTGCGGCTGCGCGGGATTTTCCCTTACCCATAGTAGTCTTTTACTGTTGAAGGCGCATGTCCGCATATTCGTCATTTCCGGTTCCGGAACGCCGGCCGGCAACACGAGATACTAACTGTTCTCCATTGGGGTGTGTAATTGCTTATTTATATCTCATAATTTTATTGGTTATCTTTGTCCTTTGACCAGCATATATATAATAAGGCATACGAGAAGCTTCTTCATATCCGCTATGAGTAAGGGCCCAACATACTTGCCGAACGCGTTAGCGTTGTTTTTCACCCGTGTTGTCATCAGGGCATCCATTGCCATTTTGCTGTACACTGCCTGTGTCAGAATGCTTTTAGTTTATTTTTCTATTTTTCAATAAACGTATGCTGATTTTATTTTACTGGATGGTGCTGGATTCACTACCTGTCTCTAAGCATCTTGCCGTTACTTGGACGGACATCCGTGCACCTACAACTCTAGCAGGAGCTGGCTACATCACACTTCTCATCGCGGGCAGCCCCAGCTACCTGCCTAGTTACTGGGGGCAGCCCCAGCTACCTGCCTAGTTACTGGGGGACAATTACAGGGGTAGGCCCTGTCTACCTACCAAATTAATGGAGGAAGGCCCTGTTTACCTACCTAATGGAGGTCTACCTATTTTACTTGCACTTATCTGACATTTTTAATTTCTAATTTTTACGGGTCTAACATACGCTGTTTGGGGAATTGATAGGAAAGTGCTGAAAAAGAGAGGAGTCTAAGATGTTTTGTGGTAAATTCTACAGAGGCGATAGTGACTGGAGAAGAAGACATTGCATGCTG
>JAODAL010071382.1:0-15546 GCA_025379985.1 Phyllomedusa bahiana
CTTCTCTCAGTACAGTGGGGTACTAATGTCCGTACTGCTCTTACAATGTATTATTGGGTGAAATCATGATTGGGGTCTAGTATCCCCTCCTCTAATACAGTGGACTACTTGCCCTGCTGTTTACATGTGCCAAGATGAGCAGCTCCTTTGGGCACCAGGTAAGTCCACATTTTCCTTTTTTTGAATCATTGTATATAAAGTCCATGACCCAAGGAAGCTCCTGTCCTCATCATAGAAAGTGATTTCCAGCTTCCAGCAGCTCTCTCTGATGTTCTATAGAAGGAGGCGCTTTATCTGGATCAGTATCTGCTTCATTTTCTTTCATCTCCATTTTGCATTATGTTGGTGACATTTTGGGGCTTCAGAGCCAATTACCAGTTTTCCATAGAGTTACTGCCTCAACATACAATGGTCGTCCCGGAACCAATTAATGTTGTATGTTTAGGGACCAGTGCATATCAATAGCACCATGAAAGCAAAGTGGCTTAATGGTGCCCAACAACTGGGGAGCCCCAGGTTATGAACCACTGTGCAAGATATTACCACTCTCTCTATAGTCTGCAGTCACATAAAGCTACAGATCTCATACAGCTAATGTAAGGTGAACAAGAACCTCTCATGTTTTATTCCTATCCTCTGCGCTGTGCTATATATTGGTAAGCATTGATCTACAGAGGATGTGATTCCTGCCGCCAACTGGCAGCTAAATCCTCACATCAGGACAACGCAGGGCTCCAGTATAACTGCTAATGCGGATACATTACTGGGTCTGTGGCCGCCAGATGGAAGCTGGCAGGGCTGGGACATGCAGTCCACATATGATGAATCTGGACATCATTTGTCCATGGGAAAGGTGCCATGTGTACCCCCATATGGTCATATTTAATAACCCAGCTGCCGAACAGACCATGGCAATTTGTACTTGACGTGTACTTGCTAATTGAGGGCATTTTGGATGGATATCAATTTCTACAATGGAAAAAGCAAGAATGGCAATCACTTGATGGCTATGAAGCCATTATAATGAAATATAGCATTAAAGGCACCTTACATGTTTAAAGGCAACCTGTCAGGTAGTTTATGCAACCCCATGTAAGAGCAGGTAAAGAGGGAAGAAGCTGAGCTGTATGATATATAGGGTTACATGATAGAGGCGAGAAGCTGAGCTCTGTGATATATAGGGTTATATGATAGAGGGAGAGAAGCTGAGCTCTGTGATATGTAAGGTTATATTATAGAGTAGAGGAGCTGAGCTTTGTGATATATAGGGTTATATGATAGAGGAGAGAAGCTGAGCTCTGTGATATATAGGGTTATATGATAGAGGAGAAAAGCTGAGCTCTATGATATAATAGGGTTATATGATAGAGGAGAGAAGCTGAGCTCTGTGATATATAAGGTTATATTATAGAGTAGAGGAGCTGAGCTTTGTGATATATAGGGCTTTATGAGAGAGGAGAGGGGCTGAGCTCTATGATATATAGGGTTATATGATAGAGGAGAGAAGCTGAGCTCTGTGATATATAGGGTTATATGATAGAGGAGAGAAGCTGAGCTCTGTGATATATAGGGTTAAAATGATAGAGGAGAGAAGCTGAGCTCTGTGATATATAGGGTTATATGATAGAGGAGAGAAGCTGAGCTCTGTGATATATAGGGTTATATGATAGAAGAGAGAAGCTGGGCTGGTTGCTCTTCGATTTGTTTCTCTTTATCTGATGTGGTTCAAGGTCAAATTCATGTAGAAATATAGAAAATTCTGAAGGGTTCACAAACCTTCAAACACCACTGTTTTCTTAGAACTCTGCATTGTGCGTTTCCTCTGTTGTTCCTCCTGGAAGTGTATAAAAGTTAGGCGTCATCATTTCCCTTCTCAATGAGGTGTGGCCCCTACACACTCTCACATAGTCAGCAGTGATTTAGACACCGTCAGATTATGTAGGGTCACGCCTTATTGACAATGAGGCAATACAAAAATTTTAATCTATTCACACATTTCGAGGAGGATTAACAGAGCACTACCAAGAGTCCACAGGGCAGAAAGGTCAATGTAGAGCTTGTCACCAAGATCCATGGAGGGAATAAGTGCTTGTATGCCTAAAGTGATCAGATAAGGAATAGGTTTAAAAACAACTTACTCATCTCCGGCTCCGCTGTCAGGTCTGCGGTGACAAAATTCGAGGGAAATAATCCAACCCCTTCACTCGTCTCGCCTTTCCACCAGTTTGGATCACTGAAATGCATGTGTAAGTGTTAATTGGCATCAAGCTGGGGTTTGTGCACCCATCATGGAGGTCAAGAGCTGTATTTATGAGCAGAACCATCGAACCCAAGATTATACAGCCAGCATAGCTATGCAAGGCCTTGCTTTTTTACAGGATGAGTGTATTTTTTAGGCATTTCATTTACATAACTCTTTTAGGATGGTGGCACCCAGAAGACAATCAATTACACCACCATTTCTTCCTTTTTTTTTTTTTAAACAGAGAGGACGATACAAACTGGTGAAGAAAAGTGTGGGGATATAGAATACATATTTGTTGTATGTGTCTATTAGTATTTTTTATTTGCATAGGGTGGAAATGTCTTTCGTATACATAGCTTTTTTTTAGCAAGTTGATCTATGCCTTAAAGGGGTTTTGCCACAATCTCATTTCATACCTCCTGCATCCAGCTCTGTGTGCTCAGAAGGGGGCGTGTGTGATTTGTTTGAATTGCATATCATGTGACCCAGCAGGATGACATCACCAGACCTTTCCTCTCTTTAGTCAAAGAAAGGTCTGATTATATACAGAGCAGTGTGTAAGCTCAGAGGTTAAGCTTTTACCTCACAGCACAAGGGTGTTCGGTTCAAATCCCTGCAGGAACCAAACCTGTGGATTTTTTTCTCTTTACCAATGCCCAAACCTGATTGAGGTTTCTTTTTTATTTATTTGCACTGTTTGACTAATTACTAAGGAGGACAGAAGACGGTAGTAGAATGACAGCACCTGGGGTTTGAACACTCAGTACCTGCCTGAGAGGAGAGGTGACGTCTGAGCATGTGCGACCAGGACTGAGGAGCTCACAGTCCTGGTCGTATCCCCTGGAGACGAGCTGTAAACAATGGATCACTAAAGGAGCAGCTAAAACAAAAACAGTGCAGAATTTTTAATAATCGTGAATGGTGAAAATGTTTATTATTTAGTTTGCAAGTTTCCCACATCAATTTTACTTTGTGGCAAAACCCCCTTAAGAGATATTAGTCTCTGGAACGTCTCAATTATCTAGTGAGAACCATTAATAACGTTGCCTGATTCCTTTAATTTCATTTGTACCATAATTGGCATGGACTTCGATTCTTAAAGAAGACCTGTGACATCTCCTGACAAGTAAGAAAATCCTTGTGTTCCCTGTGAAATAACAATTCTGGAGCCTCTTCTCTTATAACTCTGGCTTGTGCTGCTCCTCTGTTATTCCTTCTAGAAATGTATTTCTGAATCTGTCAGATGGGTGTTACCATTCCAATTTCCAAAGGGGTGTGTCCCAGCACACACTGACTGTCAGCTCTGATTACAGTACATTTGTACTGTAATGGACTTGGAGGAGCGGGCATAAAGCTACTGTCACACCGCTGCCCGCTGCTTACCCGTCTGCGGTTGCTGTGTAGTTTTTCCCCATACTGGCCTTGCTGCGCCACCACTTTGTGTCTGCGGCCCTTTTTTCCTCTTGCCCTAGAGAGGCGCGGCCACATTATGCTCTCATTTTTATTCCCCCAGGGTGCAGCAGGGTTGGGCTTTCCCCTTTGGCCTCTGTTTGGCCTTCATGTCTGGCGAGTTCTGTCCACTGTCTGTACTGTTCTGTGCGTCTCTATACCGATTCTGCTTTATCTTGTCCCTATTTCTGTTGATGCCTAGCATTGGCACTTTTGGCCTGTCTAGTCAGCTGCCACTGCAGGGACTGCTCTGAGGTCGCACCTGGCGTCCATCGGGCTAAGCCAACCTTCCATCATAAGCTCTGTGAAGAACCCGATGGCCGCTTAATTACGCCCCCTCGGAGCAAGCCCGACAGTGGTTCGGTGGGTTCACGACCCGTTTTACTACCTGAACCATTACAACATTAAAAGTTAAGTCCTATATACAGGCAGTCCCCAGGTTACAAACAGGGTGGGGACTGTAGGTTTGTTCTTAAGTTGAATTTGTATGTAAGACGGAACAGGTATGTGTATTAAATGTAATTCCAGCAAAAAAATTTGTTTTAGTGTTGGATAGTGCAGGGAAGGGTTTTTACATTTGTTTTGCTGTCCGTGTCCTTTTTTTAGAAGATTTCACCTAACGTTCTGTATCTCATGTGCAGCTGTGGCATGCTGGCACTTGGTTAGCATGGGGTGTGACTCAGTGTTGAATGTCAGCCACCCCCATAAGTCTCCGTTTGTAACTAGAGGACGTATGTAAGTCGGAACGATGTAAGTCGGGGAACGCCTGTATTATTCAGGGGCTTGACACTACATTTTCTGTGATTCAAAGAAAATACCATCTCCAAAATTAACCATTTATTCCTAACTGGAAATTGTTCTCCAGCGAGAAGTCCTCTCTCCTTGTATTGTATTCTATTGCTTCTTCTGTGTGTTTAACCCCATAACAGAGGACCCACCTGTCGTCCAGGACAGTGACTATTTCACCGGCTTTAAACGTCAGCTCATTATCCTCGGCAGCTTCAAAGTCGTAGATGGCCTGCACCTTCCGGCCTTCGGGCTTATGGTTGGACAGGAAGCTTGTGCTTGGGTAAAGACTGGACACTGCGCCCGGTTGTTTCTGTTCTTTCAGTGATAATTCAATTGCTACAATATAATAATGAGACATATAGTAAGAGCGCTGCAGCAACCTCTATCCGACCATTTCTTCATGTGTCCCATTTTAAAACAATGAATCCTACACTAACTGGTTTACAGACAGTACAACTTCACAAAGTGCATAAAATCCACTCTGGCCCAACTTTAGCACAAGCTAGCCGCTCTTTTCTGACTGCAAACTGTCAGATTTGAGCATTAAATGCTCTAAAATTGCTGCATCTTACAGAGTAAGGGACACAGCGCTGGAAACAGCAGGTCTGACACTAGCTTGTGCTGCCCTCAGCAAGGAGGGCATCATCTATGTGACAGGTTCTCTTCAAGCTATTACTTTGAATAGGTAGAAACATGTGAATAACTCATGTGGGCGGGGCAATCATTGGGTGGGTGGGGCTAACACGTGCTCTCGAATTAGATGGACTCTTTTCTGACTGCAAACTGTCAGATTTGAGCATCAAATGCTCTGAAATTGCTGCATCTTACATAATAAGGGACACAGCGCTGGAAAAAGCAGGTCTGACACTAGCTTGTGCTGCCCTCAGCAAGGGGGGCATAACCTATATGACAGGTTTAAGGTGCCTCTCAGGCTGACTGGCCAAAGAACCACACGTCACCACAGCGGCTGTGACCACATGATGCTTTACAGCCAATCAAGTTAAGATGCTCCCAGATCTGCATACAGCAAACGTTTTGCAACATCGCCCACTGATGATAAAGGAGCCTGGGAGAGCTGCCTTAAAGGGCTGTTCCAATCTCAAACATATATGGCATATGGATAGGTAATGCCATAAACGTCAGAGAGGTGAGGGTCCCCACATCTATCTCGAGAAAAGGATCCCCAAAAGTCGCTGTGTAGAAATTTGTGCTTGTGCGGTCCTCTTCATTCTGTTCTATGGGACTTCCAAGTATAGATGAGAAATTATGCGCTGCAGAAGGACTTTTTAGGGACCCTTTCTTAAAAGGAGTTTTACCACAATAGACTTTGATGGTATATCTTCGCGATATGCCATCAAAGTCTATGGTGGTAAAACCTCTTTAACCCCTTAAGCTGCATGTCTGAAAAGAAGTTAATGACCAGAACATTTTTTTAGTTTTTGCCTCCTTGCGTTTCAGCAGTTGTAACTTTTTTATTTCTTCAATGACGCAGTTGTATGAGGTCTCGTTTTATTCGAGACAAGTTGTACTTTATCGGGGAATAGTTTAATTTCACTTATAAATAATTGCATACCTAATATGTGTAGGGTTTTTTTTTGTGTGTGTAATGTATGCACAATTATTTTTTTTACTTTTTTAAAAAAAATCCCATGAAGGGAGAACTGTTTTACAAACTCCGATGTCTGCAGCAACGCCAAAAACATCGCTGCAGACGAATGACCTAAAATGCCCACCCTCAAAAGGCGGCGGGCAGTCATTAAGGAGTTAAAGGGAACCGGTCACATTGGTTGTGCCCCCCTTGCTGAGGGCAGCACAAGCTAGTGTCAGACCTGCTGTTCCCAGCACTGTGCCCCTTATTCTGTAAGATGCCGCAGTTTTAGAGCATTTACCCCTTAAATCTTATTCATGAGCAGGTGTTAGCTCCACCCACTGACCGTTATTCACATGTTTCTACCTATTCAAAGTAATAGGTTTGTCAGTTGAGGTGGGCGGGGCTAGCCTCAGGTGGGAGGGGTTTGAAAAACCTGACACTCTGAATGACTCTTCGAATGACTCTTCTGGCTGAAAACTGCAGATTTGAGCATTAAATACACGAAAACTCCAGCATCTTACAGAATAAGGGACACAGCGCTGGAAACAGCAGGTCTGACACTGGCTTGTGCTGCCCTCAGCCAGGGGGGCAAAAACTATGTGACAGGTTCTCTTTAAGATAGATATAGGACTCACCTCTGGTGGTACAACCCATTAGTCTGAGATAGGAATACCCCCTGAAAAAGCTGCAGTGGAATTACACTCAAGTAATGCCAAAACAAGTAGAAAAGCTCTTTTAAAGGGGTTCTCTCCAATTTACATGTGTATCACCTGTCCACAGAAATACTACATCTGTAAGACTACAAGAAAAGATGTCACCTGCCTTTAGCAAGATCCTCCTCTTCTTTCTTGGTAGCTACAGTACCAGGGTCTTTGGTGACCAGTGCAGGGCTCGCTTTAGCTTGTTCAGCTGCCTGTAAAATAAATATGTAAGAAAGATCTGTGAGAAACGTTACACACCATGCCACGTCACCTGGCATTAAAAGGGGTTTGTCTCACTACAAGGATTGCTTTTTATATTTAAGATCTTGCAAAAACAAGTCACTTTGCAATAGGTGTCCATTAACATTGCCCTACCTATTCCAAGATATCCCCTCGTGTATGGGCGGCATCGCTCCTCAGGTTGCTACAGCTACAGACCTATTCAATCTCTCATGATAGGTTTTCAGCACTGGTTGCTATAGCTACAGACCTGGCTTCTACTGCAGCCTAGTGGAATCCAGCAAACACGCCCCTGAATTCAAAATGAAACCAAGAAAACAGGACTGAGGTGAGATGAATCAATGTAGTGAGACAACCCCTTTAAGTACTACAGTTGGCATCACTGTATTCGCTAACAACATAGTGGCACCACCAGGATGGAAGCAATGGCAGGTTAGACTATCAGAGCAGCGGTGTTATCGGCTGCATGTATGCGGTATCACAGCTTTGCCACATTTACTTCAATAAAGTTAAAGGAGTTGTCTCCCTTCAGAGTTTCAGAGAGTGCATGAATGAAATACTCTGTCACTTCCTGGTTCAGACTGACTCATTTGCATACAGCTCTGTGCTTGTACAGCTCCATGCCCTGCTGTGCTTTCAGATGCTAATTAGATCAGATTAGCTTCTCAAACTACTAACAGGACTTCTTATCTGATCCCCAAAACAAAAGCCCTAATTATAGTTCTGTTTATTTTACATAAATCAAGCTTTTTACTGCTGAGCAGCACAGGACACTGCTGTGACCTGTGCGATGACATCACTCACTGTTATCTCATTGAACAAACAGCAGGGGGAGAATTGTTTACAGGTTAGTTACTGAGGGAACTTAAATAGCCCGGGAGGTCATAAATTCACTTGTATCTCCTTAGGGAAAACAGAGGAACAAAGCAATATATTTGGAAAATGTCTTTATTTTGCGTTCCCTACAATTTGAAAGCTATTCTTTGTAGCGAGACAACCCCTTTAAAGAGTTTTACAACGTTTGGACAAAAAAAGTGGCTGCAGGGTCCTTTCACATAGATTAACACTAGAACACTAATCATGCTTTCAAAACAGGTATAATTGACTTATTTTGTGACACTCTGCCCCTTATCCGCTCCTTCTCAGCGCCGTGAGTGTGGGCTTGGCATCAGCAGCGGCTTAAGTCGGTAGCAGACTACAGTTCCCATCATGAATTGCCAGGATCATCTCCTCCTGTATTCCCCTGGCTGAGGAAGAGCAAGTAATATCACTGGCGTCCGAATGTCACCATACACATCCGTACTTTTCTCACTGTGGAAACAGCTCAAACCCTCATTGTTGCTCTTATTCACTCTCGTCTTGACTACTGCAACTCCTTGCTTATCGGTCTCCCTCTCTGCAAACTCTCCCCTCTGCAATCTGTTCTGAATGCAGCGCCAGGCTTGTCTTTCTCTCCAGCCGCTTTTACTGATGCCTCTACCCTGTGTCAGTCACTGCACTGGTTGCCCATCCGTACAGAATACAACATAAACTCACCACTCCACCCATAAAGCTCTCCACATGTTTGCTCCCCCCTACATCTCCTCCCTCATCTCTGTCCACCACCCTACCCGTGCTCTCCGCTCTGCTGATGATATCAGACTACATTCCTCAATCATCCGAACCTCCCATGCCCGTCTCCAAGATTTCACACGTGCAGCACCGGTCCCATGGAATATTGCTACCGCGGCGATCAAGCACATTCACAACCCTCACAGTTTTAAGAGGGCCCTGAGAAAACATCTTCCTCAGCCTGGCCTACCAAGATCCCTAACTGCTATCACACACTGTCACTCCCTACACTAGGGGCAACTCACAGGCACTTATCTGTATATTAGATGTACTGTCAGGGTGGCTGGGTCACCCAATTTCTATGTAAACCACCTCTTATTTTATGTAAACATGGCTGGACCATAGTAAAACTGAGCACTTTCTTCAACCCTTTGTCCTCACCCATACACCATAATAGAATTGTAAGCTCTCGCGAGCAGGGTCCTCAAACCTCGTGTCTCATTTGTAAGTTCTTTTAATGTGTAATGTCTGTATGTACACCCTCTAATTTGTAAAGTGCTGCGGAATATGTTGGCGCTATATAAATAAAAAATTATTATTATTATTATTATTATACACATTACATGAAGGCTGTGTGAACCTTTTGATGGAACAGGGCGACTATCTAATGTGTAGGACTACCCTCCAAACAGATGATCCTGAAGGTGAGTTTGGTTCCAAAGTGCAGCTCCCCCTTCATTATTTACCAGGTACAACTCTGTATTATTGGTAGCAGTGGTGTCTGGTATTACCGATCACTACAACCCCTTCTGTACACGAGGCTGGTGATTACGGGTCTGGCAGATTATACCACAAGCAATCTGTATTAGGGTACTTTCACGCGGTGAGTTTCTTCATGCGTTTTGTTTTGTTTTTTTGTTGCTGATATGCACAGCATTAATTGCTGGTAATTTTTACAAAAAAAAAAAAAAAACGCATCAAAAACACGCAAAGCACACTTGAACATTGCTAAATACTATGGACCACATGTATGAAAACTGTCTAGGTGTAAGGGCTTATTCACATGGCGTTTTAACCACAGAGGCGATTTCTCATGTGAACGCCGCTGCATGTTCCTCATAGCCAGCAGTGATAATCTCACTGCTAATTGTTTAGACCCGTCTCAGGGTCCGTCCTGTCGGTCCCAGAAACGGATCTAAAAAGCGCTTGTAACACGGAGTTAAAACGCCGTGTGAACAAGCCCTAAGACTTTTTTTGTTGCCCATAGCAACCAATCAGAGCACCCATTTTATTTTCCCAGAGCACTATATAAAATGAAAGGGGAACTCTGGTTGCTGTGGGCAACAAAGAAAGTCTTAGACCTAGACAGTTTTCATACATGAGGCCCTATGCTTTTACGGAACGTATACGCCTGAAAGAATTGACATGTTAAAGAGAGCCTGTCACATAGTTTTTGCCCCCCTTGCTGAGGGCAGCACAAGCTAGTGGCAGACCTGCTGTTTCCAGCGCTGTGTCCCTTATTCTGTAAGATGCTGGAGTTTTCGTGTATTTAATGCTCAAATCTGCAGTTTTCAGCCAGAAGAGTCAGTTTTTTTCAAACCTTGCCCACCTGAGGCTAGCCCCGCCCACCTCAACTGACAAACCTATTACTTTGAATAGGTAGAAACATGTGAATAACTGTCAGTGGGCGGGGCTAGCCTTTGGTGGGCGGGGCTAACACCTACTCATGAGTAAGATTTGAGGGGTAAATGCTCTACAACTGCTGCATCTTTCAGAATAAGGGACACAGCTCTGGAAACAGCATGGACGTCTGACACTAGCTTGTGGTGCCCTCAGCAAGGGGAGCATAATCTATGTGACAGGTTCTCTTTCATTCCTTTCAGCTGCGCACAAAAATACAAGAGTTAAATTTGTATCGTGTGATTGACGATGTGTATTTTACATTGCGGTCTACCAGAAGTGTATTGTACATTGTTTAGGGCGTAGTTTAGCATAAAATACGCACAAACATACGTGCCAAAATACGCCATGTGAACATACCCTTACAGAATAACACTGCTCCCCTCCCATGCCCCACTCTGACTTCTTATCCTTCATGTAGCTACACTTCAGCTGCTCTTATTCCCTGTATTTGATTTTAGTCCTACTCATCCTACACCCCTTCCATGCCTTCCTGTTCTGTTAGCTGCCTCCTCCTCTTTATTACCCACTTACATTCTTTTTCCCTCCATTTCCTTTCTTATGTTTGCATTGCAACTTACCTTTTAGTCTCTCCAGTCCCCAGGACCAAACTGATGAAGTCCGACTTGGTCGAAACATTGCTGGCAGACCGGCCGGATCAAGTGTTTATACTGCATTGATGGATTTACTCTACTTTCCATGAGACTAGATTTACCTGTTTTATTCCAATCCACCTGAATACATTTCATCACCTATTGACATGGACTTACTTTGCTTGTCACTGGCAGGGAGCACAAGTAGGAGTGTATGTGCTGTAACGTAGCAGGTTTTACCGGTGAATTAACTTTTTTTTTTTTTTTTTTAAAGTATTTTAAAGCCCCTCCGACCAGAACAGCCTGTTCTTAAACAAATTGACAACCCCTTTAACTACACAGGTCTCACATACCTGTGACCCAACGGCAGGGAAGGTCACCCCTTGTTCCTTCAGATTCTTTATCATTGCTGAAATGAGACTAAGCTGCGGGTCGTTCTAGAATTCATCAGCCCACTCCACCATCAGCGCTTTTAACTTTTCACAGACTTTTGGGTGTCCCTGTTATGAGAACAATACACTTTTATTCTCCCACAGCTGAAAAAAGATACAAAATCCGAAAAACAAGACTACACATATTAATTGCAATGAGGACATAAAACTGGACGTGAAAGTCGTTATTGTAAAAAACAAAACCTCACATTCACTTCCTTCCAGATGACATGGTTTGCAGAGAGTGACCGTGTATGTGCTTGGAAGAAACAACTGTCGGACCGAGGAGCATCTGACAGTTATAATGTGGACGGCTACCTAAGCAGCTGCAGGTGCAGAGGAGGCTGCTCTACTGGTCATGTGCAACTTTTCATCCAATCATATGTAGCATATCCATCACGTCATTTGCAGTTTTTCATCCAATCATACGTAGAATATCCATCACGTCATCCATCCATCCATCATGTTATGCAGCATATCCATCACGTCATGTGCAGCTTTTCTTCCAATCAAATGCATCATATACATCCTGTTATGTGCAATTTTTAATCCACTCAACTATAGCATATCCATCATGTTATATGCAGCTTTCCATCCAATCATACGTAGCATATCCATCACGTCATGTGCAGCTTTTCATCCAATCATAAGTAGAATATACATCACGTCATCCCTCCATCCATCATGTTATGCAGCATATCCATCACGTCATGTGCAGCTTTTCTTCCAATCAAATGCATCATATCCATCATGTTATGTGCAATTTTTAATCCAATCAACTATAGCATACCCATCGTTATATGCAGCTTTCCATACAATCATACGTAGCAAATCCATCAAGTCATGTGCAGCTTTTTCATCCAATCATACGTAGCATATCCATCACGTCATGCGCAGCTTTTCATCCAATCA
Source organism: Phyllomedusa bahiana (assembly GCA_025379985.1). NCBI lineage: Eukaryota > Metazoa > Chordata > Amphibia > Anura > Hylidae > Phyllomedusa > Phyllomedusa bahiana. Next base: position 12,183 of record JAODAL010071382.1, read on the forward strand.
AATGCATCATATCCATCACGTTATGTGCAATTTTTAATCCAATCATATATAGCATATCCATCATGTTATATGCAGCTTTCCATCCAATCATAAGTAGCTAACCAATAATCTCATAATTATCTTATCATTCACGTCATGTGCAGCTTTTCATCCAATCATACGTAGCATATCCATCATGTTATGCAGCATATCCATCATGTCATGTTGCAACTTTTAATTCAATAATATGTGGCATATCCATCATGTGCAGTTTTTGTCAAGTCATGAATAGCATATCTGTCAGGTTATGTGCAATCCTTCCTCCAGTCATACGAAGCCTGACCCTCATGTCATGTGCAGTGTTTCAACCGATTATACGTAGCATACCCATTATGCAATGTGCAGCTTATTATCCAAACACACACAGCATATCCACCATATGCAGCATTTCCTTCCAGCACATGACGGATGTAGTATGCTGTAAATGACTGGATGAAAAGCTGTGCACTTTCTTGGCTACAGAAACAGTGCGGAAGCTTCAATCCTATAACTTCAATTCAATCCACTCAATCAATTGCTTCCAGTCAGCTCTTCCACGCAGATGATCTGTGAATTGCACACCATTAATGACGCAGTTGGATGAGGTCTCGTTTTATTCGAGACAAGTTGTACTTTATGGGGAAATAGTTTAAGTTCACTTATAATAATTGCAGTATTTTTTTTTTATTTTGTAAAAAAAAATTTTTTGTTTTTTTAATTTTTTTTTACACCTTTCACATTTCACACTTAATAACTTGTTAGATTAATTCTACAGGTTATTACGGTCGTGTGGATAGCCAATATGTGTAGGTTTTTTTTGTGCGTAATTTATGCACAATTATTATTTTTATTTTATTATTTTTTTTAATTTTGTTTTTTTTTACACTTTTTATGTTTTTTTTTTTTTACTTCCATGAAGGGAGAACTGTTTTACATTTTTTTTTTATCATATATGCTAATACATTCTAATCTGTGTCACTTTGATACAGGCAGTGATCTGGACAGCACACAGTGCGTCCTAGTCACTGGCTTAGTACACAGACAGCTCTGGGGACACTCTAGGTCCCCAGGGCTGACTGTGCAGCCTTTCCCCAAGCTTTGTCGGGTCCCTGGGTGTTCCGATCACCCGACAGAGCAGGGGATCCCTTTGATTGCACTGCGGTACTGCAATCAAAGAGCTAAAGCAACGGGTTGCGGAGGTTTCCTCCGCACCCCGTTGCTCGCAGGACATGCTCTGGGATCGGGGCTGTGTAGTACAGCCACGATCCTTGCGCAGCTGCGGCGCCGGGCGCCGCAAACTCCGTTGTCTGCAGCGATGCCAAAAGACGTCGCTGCAGACGAACGATCCGCAGCGGCTGACGCCAAAAGACGGTGCGTGGTCGTTAAGGAGTTAATCTTCAGCCGAAGCAGCATAAACCTGGTCACAAATTTATGCAGGCAGAATAACCATCCCTACAAAAGGAAATGACATGCGATGACACATAGCTGATGCATTCATTGGTCATATGACCCATCCTCCAGACAGTATAAAGTTAGGAAATGGGTCTGGTAACAACGCCTTGACATGCAGCACATAGCTCCCCTGCAGCAAGTAACAGCATGACGCTTCCAGATGAATGTATTTCGCCACACAGGCTGTTATCTTCGGGTTATGAGGAGCTGCTATATAGGACTATATGGGCCCCATGCATAATGGGCCTTATGTATGAAACATGTCTAGCAGTAAGACTTTCCTTGTTGCCAAGAGCAACCAATCGGAGATCAACTTTTATTGCATTTAGTGCTCTGGAAAAATAAAAGCCGAGCTCTGATTGGTCGCTATGAACTCTGATTGGTTGTTATAGGCAGCAAAGAGTCTGACTGCAAGATAGTTTTCATACATATGAAAGTTCACAGATAACCGAGCACAGGGGCAGACCCACCTTGTTTAAAACACTGCTGACTTCGCTGGCAAAGTCTCTGGAGCACACCTCTAAGTGAAATATCTTCCCACAGTTTGACACACAAGCTCCAAGCAACTAAAATAGAAAAAAAGAACAAAATCATTAGGAAGGGTTTGGGTTCTGCGCATCTGACGTTACCATATCTGCCTTGCTCTGAAATCACAAAACAAAATCTGGTTAGCACATACATTTATCCTTCAAAACGGATAGGAGCACACTGCTGGTGGCAGTCAAAAGCTATGCAAACACAACACAATATCAGCAGCACTCTATAAGCACTAAAAAAGGTCAAAAGGAATTTTTTGGAACGTTTTTTCTGTACAAGGAATATATAAAAAAACTGTGAAGTTCTTAGTGAACATTTTTTTATCAAAACTGTAAATGCCCACCTACCGTGGAATTGGGGTCACCTTGCTGCGCTAGGTGGGCATTTACATTTTTGATCAAAAATGTACACTAAGATCCTCAAACATTTTAAAATATATTTTTAGTACAAAAGCTGTTCCCAAAAAATTCTTATTTTCCTTTTTTACCATTTTTTTGGGGCTTTTAGAGTGTGCTGAATTGTATTGTGTTTGCATTGCTCTGAAGTCACGTCAGCGGGTTTGATGACGGCAGGCAGATTGCAGGGGGAACCACTTGTCAGATAATCGTTTCCCACGCACTGACCTTGCAGGGTAAATACATTTCGCAGCACTCTATGCAATTAACAGCCGGCTATCTTTAGCTGCATCTTTTGCCCTTGGGTAAATGGGGGGCCCGTTGTGAACCCTGCAATATTCACCTATACCGTTTTTTTTTTGGGAAGGAAGGAGTTGTTCAAAGCAGACTTTGAGAGCACTAACAAAACTTGGGCGGCCTTATACTAGTTTGGGAAAATATAGTGAACCCTTCTCCAGCCCAAAATGATTGTTCCTAGATATTAGTCAACTATTCGGTAAAAAAAAAGAAAATGTTCATGTTAACGCTTTTTTTCAAACCCAAAAAGTTTACAACATCAGGATTACTATGCTTTAAAAATTTGGGCAGCCCATAGGTGAGACCCCCGTCATACAGTTTAAGGGGAATGCACCAAAAAACTAATTAAACGTATGCAACTTTTTACTTTGCAGAAGGTGCAGGCCGTCCCTGATCAAACCCTCCCACTTAAATTTTTTTTCCCCAGTACAAACGGAGCCTTTTGGGCATCTGGCACTTTTATTCCAGTTCCACAACAGATACTAGCTTGGAACGACAAGTTTCAGCATCCCCAAACGCACATGGGTTGAAAATGAGATAACCTAGAGAAATTTGCTTACACTAGAAGTGGATAAAATCTCCCTTATCTCATAAACAAAGCAAAATCAAAACAGCAATGTATTTGGTAATAGTCTTTATTTACATTATCCTACATGTTAAAAAAC
>JAODAL010071383.1:0-15546 GCA_025379985.1 Phyllomedusa bahiana
TTTTTCCGGTATTTTTGGAAAAAACAACCTGTGTGACTCAAGTTTTGCGGATTGTAATTTAATGAAAGGTGGTATATAAAAACAGACGGGTTTTGGGTAAATTGAACCCCTATCTGAAATTTTTAAATGATAATAAAAGTGGATTTTTGCACCTAACAAAGAGACTGCATTTACTAGAAATGATGTTTTCCTTTAAAAGTTCAGGTGCCCTTTCCGGGAAATATTTAAAATAGCAAAACTGTTAAAAAATAAAGTTTTCCCACTACTTTCTACCAAAGTTTTGGGGTGAACTTTTCCAGGTTCTTTATAGTAGAGCTTGTCGTGTTTGCCGCGGGGCCCCTCCTGCTCCCCCCCCGTGAATTTACACGGTAGATGCTGCTTTAAAATTCTTAGCTAACTACATAAAATTTAAAATCTTAATAAAAAAAATTTGGGGAAGGATCACAGCAAATAGTAGAGGTTTCTTGTGCAAAAAAATAGCAAAATTTGCTGAGTTTTTGGGCCCAAGGCGAGCCAGGCCCTATCCCTATGAACGCTGGGGGGACATGAGGTAAAAAGGAAACGTGTCTATGTAAAACGAGGTCATGTGATTTTTCCACCCAATCGCAACCTTTCACCCCCCAGTCATGAGTCGCACAACATCTCCCTGCTTATTCTGTAATCTGTTTTGCTGGCCCCCAAAATTACAGGAAAGCCCCGAAAAAGGCGCGATCTTAATAGATGATGCTCAGTTTTTTAACCTTAATTTCGCAGTCGGGAAATTTCGATCACCAAAAAAAAACCCTTTGCCATTTAAACTTTGTCGATAAAAATCGAAAACACTATTTTTGGGTTGGGGTTTTGTATGTTTTTTTTTTAGTAACAATGAGTTGTTTGGGATATTTTTTTACCAAATAAACCCAGGGCAATAGGAACTTGTTTCTTCCAGCCTGTTCTCCGATTCTCTAGGAGAGAAGTGGTTAGATCTGCAAGGGTCTAAAATGTGGGGGACCAGTAGGTGCAGTTTATGTAAAAATTTTGGTAAGAAAAACCCAGTTTTCTTGGTAATCGGATAAACTGTATAGATCTCTTCGTTCTGAATTGCCACAGCGTCATGTGGTGTATAGATTTGGGGGTGATGCATGTAAACTTTAATATGTTGGCTTTTACTACTAGAAGTTTTCATTTTAGGATCAGAGAACAAATTTTGTATCACAAAATCGAGCCTTGAAGTTTTAGGGGGGATCAAAGACTTTAAAGGGGATTTTAAAGGGAGCATGACACTTTAAACCCCCTTTAAAACCGGGTTTTTTTTTGGGTGACGTTTTTGTTTTTTCCTCCTCGCTTCTGAAAACCATAATTTTTTTATTTTTGACCTATATAGACAATGAGGGCTTTTATTTGCGGGACAAGATGTACTTTCTAATGGTGTTATTCACTATACTATAGAATATACTGGGAAAACCGCACAAAAAATTCCAAGTGGGACAAATTGTGAAAAAAAATGGTATTTCGCCATGTTTTCGGGGTTTTCTTTTTACGGCGTTCAATCTTCGGTAAATATAATGTATCATCTGTATTCTTCAGGTTTTAGCATCCGGCAATACCAAACATGTAGGGTTTCCGTTAGTTTTGGTACCGTAAAAAAATTCCAAACATTTTCTATTTTTGAAATTTGCGCCACGGCCTTTTTGGGTGCGACAATAACTTTTTTGTACTAAAAACCTACGGACGTCAGTGAGGGGCATTTTTTGCGGGGGGAAAAGTGTCTTTTTATCGCTAGCAGTTTGGATGCATGTGACTTGATCATTTTTCTTCCTTTTTTGAGTGACGTAAAATGACCGAAAAATAGCAATTTTGTCATTTGGAATTTTTTTTTCTAAGGTGTTCAGCGTACGGGATAAAGGATGTTAGATTTCAATAGATCGGACTTTTTAGGACACAGCGATACCAAATGTGTAACTTTTTTTATTTTTTTTAAATTTTATTTGTAAAATGGGGAAAGGGGGGTGATTTGAAAATTTTTAAAATATATTTTTTTTTTTTTACTTTAAAACTTTTTTTTTTTTTTTTTTTTACTGTAACATTGAGGCCACCCGTGGTACTTGACCACTAGGTGGCGCGATTGTTAATACAACCTAATGCATTGCATAGGCAATGCATTAGGGTGTACAAAGATGGCGGTTTCCCCACTTCCTGTCTGCGGACGGAAGTGGGGCAAAGCGGCCAAGGTAAGTGACGGGAGCCTTCCCAAGGCTCCCCACCACAATGCCCGGTGATCGGATCGGCGCAGCATGGCTGCGCTTATGCTGATCACCGCACCGATCGGTGCGCGGCACCGATCGGCGTTAATTCAGAAGCCGCGGCCATCTTTGCCGCGGCGCCTGATGGGTAAAACAGCGCCACGGGCGGCCGACCCGCGGCGCTGTTACTGCGGGTGTTAGCGGCGTTTTGGGCCGCTAAACACCCGGCGGCTGTGCGGGGGGGTCGCGGAGCGATCCCCCTGCAAATCCCCTTAGCGGCCCTGGGATGTACTCATATGCCCAAGGTCGTTAAGGGGTTAAGGTTAGAGCTCTGAAGAAAGTAGCCAAACCAATACGTTTGGAAAAGATTGGAATAAACTAGTCATTTATAGAGAAGCGTATTGGATTTTAGTATTAGACACGAGATATCCATGGGGGCTTAACTACAGATCAGACCTAATGTATTTGTATTGATTTTGATATTTATATGTGCCTCTTATTGTTTTCCTCTCATATGTTATGGTTTTTCTTTTTTTATTTTGTTTATGTTTGTTATTTTTACCATAATTAGTTAAATCTCAGGTGTCTAATTTGATTGATGTCAGGAAGAGGAAGTAGATTTAATGTTGTTTGTAGCTGAGGTTTGTTTGTTACGACTAAGAGCCGATTATCAGGCTCGAAACATGTCAGTGTTCAGCTCATTTTTTGCTTTTATGCAATGATTTTAAATATCTACTAATAAAAGTGCGTTTTTAAGCATTTTTTCACTTTATCCCGAGCACGGGTGCTGGAGTGCTTTCTTGTTGAATTGCCTACTGCTTCTGGAGTATCTACAGCCGGGTACCCACCTCCTTATTTGCACTGTGTGTGGACGGATCTGATGCGGTTCCTTATGAAGCCTTACTACCGGTGAGCGTTTACCTGAATCTTTTTTGTATGTTTATTGGTATATGTGCTCCATGTATCGGTGGATTATTTGGTGACTTATTTGTAAGGTATTACACTGTCATATGTAGGTGAGAGGTTTTGAAACTGCTAATTTGTCAGGGCTGGTTTCCATTGTATAGTGACTGCTGAGGAGATGGACGGGATCTATGTGGAATGCGCAGAAAATTAGTGACAGGAACAGAAGGTTTTTCTCTGTAAAAACACATCCGCAGCTCAAGATGTGGCGCGAAAAATGGCATGTGCACCCAGCCCTACTCAGAAAAACTTAAGTGCCCGAGCCCCGGATGTTTTGGGACCCTAGCAACGCCCCTGGCAACTGGCAGATGTAGGAATTAACTTCTTCCTCTTCGGTTCTCCCTGTCTGGTTAATAAAGAAACTTGGGTCCACCTGATTCGATTGGTAAAGCTTATTATACCACTTTGCCTGTATCACTTCTCGAGGTCTGTTGGAACAAATTCATGAGATGTTCTCAGACATCTTCTTGGAGCCATATAGCCCTGTCACTCCCTCCAGTGGAACCATACAAACTTTTATAAACTATCTTGTTAATAATGGATCTGATCTGATTTATCTTCACAAGGTCGTCCACTTTAAAGAAGACCTTGAAAGCCAATTCAATGTAATGTTCAGGCCAAACTACAAGGTTACTGTATTGCCATCCCAGTCCATAAAGGACACCTGTATATTCTCTTCTTTTGTCATCAACTCTGAGCTCTATAACAGGAGCAAAGAGCATGCTGGCGAATGCTGGCAGACCAGGGATGGATGGAAGCAGCGATGTCTCTCTTAACATGAGCATAGACCCAGTGGCATTTACTGATAGTGATGCAGTAACAAACATTCTCTGGTGAGTCGCATCTGGAGTCTCATTAACAACTACCGAATTTATTCTTTCTTTTTCAATCCACACTGACCTGAATTTGGAAACTCTCATCAGACTATGAAACTAGACCTCATATGGGTGAAAAGGGCCGTGAAGAATAACTTTACTGTTTGGATTACCAAATTGGTTATTCTGGTAGCTTTCCAGCAGGCTGTCAGTAATGTCCTTCTCATCCTTTCTACTGAATCCATGTGTCTCTATTGTTTCACAGGTGTTACTGCCCAAGAACAGTTCTTTCAGCATGCCATTGCTTTTTTTTTGATTCATAAGACTTCTCAGCCAGTTCTGCATAACCATCAGATATAAGAATGTCTCTTTTATACTGACTTCTTCAAGAGTCTCGAAATATCGGTACACATCAACATGCAGGATGCTGTGTACAATGGAGAAGACTTTAACCACGAGCATGCACCTGTTGACTAAGGTGTTAAACTTCATACTAGCCGCACAACTCCACTGTTCTCCACACGAGTGATCTTGCCGATGGCCTTATTTTACAGATCTTGAACTCCAAGGCCTGAAAAGGAAGATTTAGAAGATGGCAGGGAATTTCTCTTTAAAGATTTAGATCAACTTCTAACTGGCATTTCTTCGTCAAAATTTTTAACAGTGGCCAAGAGGTCATTTGTCAAATTTTTGGGGTCCATGTGCTGTAAACAAACAGCTATAATCCAGGTCCTATTGTAAAAAATGCTGTTTCTAACAGCCATTTCTTCTTTACAATTTTTCCAAGTGTCCAAAAGGTCATCATGTTTCCAGCTTTTTGGATCAGGTGGCTGTAAAAAAAACAGTTCTAATCCAGGTCCTGTTCCCAAAAATGTTTTTTAAAAAAACTCTTTTATTCTGGCTAATGTTATTGAGTGTTGAAAAGGTCATTTTTGCTGTTTTGGGGTCAAGCAGCTTGAAAAGACTGCGATATTGAAGGTTCTGTTCAAATAAATCTTGTTTCAAATACTCATTTCTTCCTGCTTATTTTACTCTCTGTGTCCGTAAGGGCATTTCTGCTGGTTTTGGGGTCAGGCTACTTTAAAATGGAAGCCAAGGGTGCCAATAGGGAAGTATTCCTGTCAAGGGCCGGAATCAAAAAGGGGCCCGGTGATATGTTAAAAATAGGAAGTAGTAATGGGTGGGCGCCCGATTTAATTTAGCTGCATGGGGCCCTGAAACGGTAAAGAGATGACTGACGGCAGCCCGGCTCCCATTGCACCCACTCTAACTATGGCCCTGCCAGCTGAACCTCCATGTTCCCCATTGGGATCTTCTTGCTGCCACCACATATATGACAAGTTGTTGGTCCCTGGTGCCAAAAGTGATAGGGGTCTCCTGCCAGTTACCATGTGCCATTTCCAATACTTGTGTCTTGTCTTGTGTCAAAGGGGCCCCGTAGCAGCTGCTACCGCTGTACCTGCTGTGGCTACGCCATCCTCATCTTTTCGGTTAGCCATTGAACGGAATTAATTATTTTAGCCTGTGAATTTTTTTCTGTGACTCTTATAGCCTGATTGTCTTGACTAAGTACCACGTATCCAGTTTACTGTTGTGGATGTTAATTCCAGCTTCACCTCACTTGTTTGGGTGTAAAAATTAAGCTGGTGTTCCTCTCCTATAGACTTTAATGGGAATTGGAGATTAATCGCAATCGAACATCGGGAGATGATTCAACAAAATCTGGAATCTATCGCGAATCAGATTATTGGCCGACTCGCTCATCACCAATTCTAAGGAAGTGGAATTTGTTTAGAATTTCAGGAAAAATTCGATTCTGCATGAAGGCGAAGTTCATGGTGATTCGTGGGAACGAATCGTCTTTTTTTCTAAAATGGCCGCGAGTACATGGCCAAAGGAACGCCCTCAATGACATGTGCAGACACGAAGCCAAACAGCAGCCAGCGAACTTCCGTTACGTCACAGCCCTATAAATACCGACGCCATGTTAAATTCTAATACTTGTCAGTGTGTCTCCTGTCACAAGCATCTATCTGCTGCAGCACTGTATTGCACTCTGTGCAAAACAAACCCGTTTTTTGAGCTACTGGAGTGAAAGACCTTCACAAACACTGGTTTCTGAACCAGTAGTTTTTATTTTGTTTGTTTTAGTTTTGGGTTATTCTCCCTAAAATCCAGCGTGTGTGTATTTCTGCCCCATATACGCTTGAATTTCATCTGGTTATTTCTGTAGGTTAGCACAGGGGCCTACCCAAACAGTCCCCAAGCTGTTTCTAGAACTAGAATCAAAAATTCTACCATAAACTAATTAATATAGTAAACATAAAGCTGTCAGAAGGTCAAAGAACTCAATCCCAGGTTTGGAACAGTTTGGCATATGTGAGGGCACAAGGGCTTCTCATTGCAATGCCCAAAACGGATGGCAGGACCCATACTTTGGAAAACACCAACAGGCTCAAAGACTGGCCCACCTTCTCTTCTACATATTTGTGCAGGGCTGGTACTGCATTTTCCAACAACAAATGATAGCGTGGGGCTCTCCACCTTGGCTCGGCACAAGCTATCGGCTCTCTGAACGGTGCAGAGTCCACCACTTGAAAAGGAAGGGACTGCAGTACCACCAACTTGGACAGGAGCATCTTCATTAAGCAGAGTTTGTTTTATTGTAAATTTTTGATTAAACAGTATGTCAAACAGGGAGATGTCAGGCCCTTCACACGCAAGTGGCACAGATGTTCCTGGAGCAGGCACAGGTCACATGCACATTAAGGGGACATCACAGCAGGGGTGACTCGGTGAGGCCAGAGCTACCGTTATCATCTAGCGGCCGTGTGTTGATCACCAAGCCAACGCTCTTGAATCTTGATTGGTTGATTAGATCATCCACTTCCTCCCAGATGACATCCCAAGAGTCTGTGGGTTCGTAAGACACAACTCTTAGTTGGCATGGCCCGGGAGCAGGTCAGGGGCCCTCACCTGTCCTGAACCCGCCTCTGTCCCATTCATGGAGAAGCTGTCTTGCTCGGCCAGTAGTGTGGCATCAGAGCGGGTGTTCAGTGCAGCGGGGGCCATAGTTACCCCAAGGAGAACTCGTTTGTCCACCCGAAATGGGGAGAGACTCGCCTTTGTCAAGATGAATCAGGCGTGTATTGACCAGAATTTCCACACACCAATGCCTTATGCATCAGATTAGATCAGCCATGACGCCGCACCAAAACTTTGAGAAGTGAGTCTGGATTCGTCTGGCTACCTGCTTCAGCTACTATTCTGATGCTGCTACCCACCTGATACCACACATCTGCTGCCAGCTGCTCCATCTACCACCCACCATCTTTACCTGGGTCTGGTATTGCAACCCACCACCCCGCTCTTCACTAGGCCATTGTGTAGAATTCTGATGCCTCGCCAACCTCCACCTGGTCCATTGTTCCAATCTGTGGCCTACTCATGTGGCTGCCACCTCCAGAATTTGTCATTGTGCCCTTCTCCGACCTCATGATGCTTCTGTTGCTTCCACCACCTCCACACTGTGTGATTGCGCCACTCTGTGCCCTACTGATATTTCTGCCACCTCCTCAACCTGTCATTTGCCACTCCGTGACCTACCGATGTTGCAGCCACCTCCATGCTGATGCTGCTGCCACCTGCACATTGTGTGATTATGCCACTCTGAGGCCTACTTATGTTGCTGCCACCTCTACACTCTGTGATTGTGCCACTCTGTGGCCTACTCATGCTGCTGCCAACTGACCACTCTCTCAGTTGACCACCCTGTGGATTCCTAATGCTGTTTCCACCTTTCACCACTCTATAACATTGCCACTATATTTAGTTTTCCCCTTCTTTTAATCTGTCAGAAGGAATTAAAAGGATCAGGATTGTCTGATGAATAGGTAATCAAAAGCAGGAGTGGCTACAGAACACAGAAGACATGCAAATACCCCATTTACTGGTCATCTCTGTTTTGGATCAACTCCTGTTTGTTTTTGGCTTTAGCAATACTGATGGATTATTGACCAATTGAAAGCGGACACTAGTGGATTAAAGGAAGGGCAAAATGATGAGTGACGTCAACGCAAAATTACTGCTGACACCCTCTCCACTCTTTTGGGGGGGGGCTCTACATGTATCCGTGTTTAACAGAACAGGTTTTGTCATAATCTGTGGAATTGTCTGATTTCAGTGTAAAAGAAGTGCGCTCTTTGACGCTATATTAGGATCTTGGCCCTCAGCTCGGTTTTTTCCAGCTGACGCTGACATTACCTTGTCAGGCTGTGTTCCCACCTCAGTTATTTGGTCAGTTTTGCCCAGTAACTGCCCAGAGAAGTGAAGTGTGAAGCGATTCTAATATTGGCGGCTGTCATCTGCGTGTCATACTAAAAAACAGCATTGTATCAAGACCAAACCACGCTCCCTATGCATATTTGAGCATGGCACAATCTTCCATAACACCCTACAGGAAATAGCTGTTTTTTAACGCGATTCGCCACAAATAAATTCGGGTCAAAATGATTTTTTGTGGAAAAATTGGTGAATATGGCAAACCGAATTTTTGTGAAATTCACCCATCTCTAGTCCTGTGGTAGACAAAGGTTCAAACAGAGTAATGTGCCCCAAAGGTTCAGAAAATAACCACATTTAGAGTTAACTGCCTTTTTCTTTATTCCTGTTCATATGCTTTTTCCACCTAATGAATGCCCCCATTCTCCCATGTTTGTTAATCTGTCAGCACTACACTGACAGGCATTAGTATGTCTAAAACAACTCCAATAATACGAAATTATACAGTAATATATTTTTTAAGAGCTTGAAATGTAAAGGACCAGTTACATCTAGTGATATTTCATGGCTAATTGATATGGATTCGATTCCAATGTCCTTTTTAAACCACTGGATTTGCAAAGCATGTGGAAAGGTAGAATGTATGGTACCTCTAGGAATAAAGGGGTACCATCCTTCTGCACCTAGACAATAGATAAAGTCCACTTAAAACCAAGTTTATATAGGCCAATATATTTCATTGATTTAGATCAACAGATACGACCACAGATAATGATAGACAGGCTGTCCTTGTTAATACCCTTCTTGGTGGAACACTGTCAAAAGGGTTTTATTAAGGGACACTCTGCTGATGGCATTATCATAAAGGTCCTGGCAGTGCTTGAAATAATGAAACGCTCACCATGCTTGGAAGATCCCTTTGATTAGTAAAGTGCTTGGTTTCCCTCTTAATAGTAAAGTAATGGGTGAATTGTCAAAATGGTCCCAACTGCCCTTGTCCCTCCTTTGCAGGTGCCACTTAATTCAAGTGTTGACTTTCTCTAAGCTTCTCTATCCTCTTCAGACCCCTCTCCTCCTCATCAGACACTCTTACACTGCATAATTAAACTTTACCCTCATCAAATTCATCTCAGCAGCTAAATAGCCAGTTAGTGTTCTCTGCAAGCTGATGATAGTCAAGTTTATTAAGAAACAACAATAGAATAAGTCACTTAGCAGCTAGATTTATAAAAATTACCTTTTATTATCAAAATATTAAAACCTACAATAACCCTATTAAGACCCTTATAAACAACTAGAAATCCCTATCCTATACCAAAAAATATAGGGTGATCGCCCCAAAAATTATGATTAAGCTAATATTTGTACTGGTTGTAGTCTTCAAAAAATATATATATATCTTGGTCTCTAACATTATCAGAAAAGGGACCGGTAGGGATTGGTAGTAAGGGATAGGTTCCGGGTAGGGGCGCCCTTATTGGGGCGATCACCCTACATTTTTTGGTATAGGTTAGGTATTTCTAGTTGTGTATAAGGGTCTTAATAGGGTTATTGTAGTTTTTAATATTTTGATAATAAAAGGTAATTTTTTATATATCTAGCTGCTAAGTGACTTTTTCTATTGTTGTTTCTTGTGTAATTCTACAGAGTTACTGGCTGAGGCATCTTTGGGGTTGGTCTGGCCCAATTATTGTTTGTTCGGACCTTGTGATTTATAGTCAAGTTTATTAACCAAAATAAACATTTTTTTGTTTTGGCTCACCTCTGTTCATTTGTACATTTTATAAATCACCCTGACCTATGATCCTGTGCATGGATAACACTTCAGCATTTGGTATTCTCATTCTAAAAGAACAAATGCAAAATCCAGCACATGGAAACGTAGATACGTAAAATTCTTCTCTCTTTTTTTTTTTTTTTTTTTTTTAGTAAAGAATTCTTCTCTTTTATTTTTTATTTGTTGACAGTGGACAGCGTGACAGAATGTCTGGAATGGTCATAGAAGGAGTATATATTTGCCCAAGATTCCTCATATCTGTCAGGTAAAAAGAAGCCAGGGAATTAGTAGTATCAGAGATCTAAGATCTCTATATGCAGGGGTTAAGTAAAACCCGTTTTCAAGAGCCTGGCTTGCTGGAGTGGAAATAGCAAGGGTGGGCCCCCACTCCACCTGGACAGTCTGGGTCTTGGGCTGTCTAAGTAAGCCTAGGTGTGTTTGCCTCATATAAGGCCAGAACTGCAGACACACTCTCTCTCAACCTGGGAACAGGTTATCTGCTAAGAACCTGTGGGAGCAATTGCTTGTGGTATGGTCATGCTATTATGTTACGGTGACTGGGATAGAGAGGAATCCTGCTGTTTTTTTTTAGAGCTGGACAGGCATAGGATTTGTATTGTTTACTTTTGTTTTTATGTACCACAAGCTGGCAATAAAACTGGCTGTGGTCAGTTTAAACGAACTTTCCTTGTCGTTTGGACTTCTGTGCCGGCTGAACTGATCCTGTCTACACAGCTACCCAGCTACCTAATCCCTTAAAACAGGCAAAAGTATGCTTACGCTTTTCAAACCTTTAGTGGTTCATGTTCACAGTTTAAAGAATTGTCCTTGTACTCCATATTTAAAACCCACATGAACCAATTACTACGATTGCTTATTACATATATAAGAAATCAGGCAATAGCATTTCAGAGGCTGAATATATTTGTTGGTAAGCTTTCGAGAGTACTAGCTCTCTTCTTCAGACATGGTGTTATACCAGAAACTGAAAATTCACAGACTTTTTATACACAAAAGACATGGATCGTCAAAGGATCTTAAAATCTTTAAAAATAATAAAATGCAATAGAAGTAGAGAAGTTTTTTACAACAGGTCAAGAAATAAACAATCTGGAAACTTGTGAGGCGTGATGGAGGGATCACTAACTTTTGCCACTATCGGTTTGCTGTCAGGGGGTGATTTGTGACCCTCACAGTTCACACATAGGGCATGTCCCCACGGCAAGGATTTATTGTTGGTTTTTCAGATGGTTTGCAGTTTTAGAAACCATCTGAAAACCTGCAAGCAATGCTCCCCCATAGACTTCAATAGAAAAACAGTTCAGCAGTCCCCACTGACCTGTTTTTCCGCCGGGGCGGTTATTCACACCGCCAGCGGTCTAAAAAACTCAAAACATGTTCATTCTTCCGCCCGGTTTCCAGACTGAAAATTAGCGTTGGAGTCAATGTAAACTGTTCAGAAATTGAGTGAACATTTTTGGCGCGGATTTTGGGCGGTTTGAAAAAAAAAAAGTGAAGAATGATCCCACCTAGAGTGGGTGTGTTTTTGCAGATCGTTTTGCACTTTTTTAACACAGGAAGGTCCTGCAAAGCACTTCAGTGTGAACAAGAGTCTATAAATCCTCTTTTTAGGCTAAACTAACCAAATTTATATGCTGTTAACATGCGCATGTGCTTAAAGTGAAAAAGTTGGCCGTCGTGCATCATTGTTAAATTGTGGTGACAAAAAAAAATTGCATGGTTTCTTGCATCAATCAGGAATACTTTTGCACTCAGTACACTTTTCAGCTTGAAAAACAGTTCAAAAACTGCTGGGGAAACCTAGACAAAATCAGTGACAAAAACAGTTCACAAAACCAAAACCGCCAAAAAAAGACCGTTTTTTTGTGTCAAAAACAGTCCAAAAACCAGTTGTAATGATCTGTTCTGTTGAGGTCAAAACAGAGCTGTTTTTGTTCTTTGCCATGTAAACGCACCCTAAGGCTTTGTCCCCATGGTACCGGTTTGCGGCCGTTTTTTCAGACGGTTTGCGGTTTTGCAAACCATCTGAAAAACCGGCCGCAGACTTTTACATGGGGCTCTATGGAAAACCCATGCAGCAGTCTCCACTGCACAGGTTTTCCACCCGGCGGTTTTTCAGATCGCCGGCCGCCCGAAAAACATTCTACTTGTTCATTCTTCTGTCCAGTTTTCAGATGGAATATGAGCAAGTGAATGTGAAGGGGTAGGGCTGTTCTCCGCTAATCACGTTGTCCTCCCGCGGCCGTGTGCACGGCACAAAAACCGGACAAATACCGCTCGGATAAACCGACCGCTATTTGTCCTGTGCCATGTAAACGGGCCCTTAGTGTGACATGTAACTGGCATGAATATTAAGTCCAAAGTGCATAGTTTGAAATTTTTTCATTAGTTTTGTATTCCCATTCCTGTCTCTCCCTCTGCGCCTTAAAATGTACCATTTAAACTACAGGGGGGACTGGGAATATTTTTTTGAGTCCGTTTTCTCTATGTAGCACAGGTTGAAGTTCCTTGGCAGTCCTCCGTAGAATCTCCAGCTGTGGGTTGCAGGTGACAACTAGGGGCACTTGGGCTTCATCATGGGTCTCTGTATGCAAGCAGACTGTCTCTGTTAATGGCTGGTGCTTGTTTATTTGGTTGTCCGTCACTTTTGGTTTGTATCCCAGTCAGAGAAATTTCTTCTTCAGATCCAGGAGGTGCTTGTCCAGCTCTGATTTGTCAGAGCAAGTACAATTGTATCATATAGCCTGGCTGTATATAATTGATTTTCTTGCGTGCTTGGGGTGGAAGCTGTCATTTCTCAGGTAGGCCGTTCTGTCTGTGGGTTTGTGGTATATTGATGTGAGTAGCCAGTGGTCTTTAATGTATATTGTGGTTTCCAGAAAGTGGATTTTGCTCTATGAATAGCTATGTTTAAGGTTGATGGTTGCCCCAACACATCAGACTCTCCCCCACTCTCACTAGCCTCAAAAGCAACCTGAAAACCCATCTCTTCAGGATTGCCTATAACCAATAATAACCCCGTTGCTACTACTCCACCCCACAAATATGTCTGCTCTTCACCTTCTGTCTCTTCCCACATTCCTTGTAGACTGTAAGCCCTCACAGGCAGGGAGCTCTCTCCTGCTGTACCAGTTGTTAGTTATTAATTTGTCGCCTTTGTACTTGTTTGACCTATTTTATGTATGCAACCCGATTGTACAGCGCCATGGAACCAAGGGCGCTCTAAAATAAATAA
This sequence comes from Phyllomedusa bahiana, assembly GCA_025379985.1. NCBI lineage: Eukaryota > Metazoa > Chordata > Amphibia > Anura > Hylidae > Phyllomedusa > Phyllomedusa bahiana. Next base: position 13,315 of record JAODAL010071383.1, read on the forward strand.
TAATAATAATAATACCAATAATAATAATAAAAATAATGGTTGGGTGAAAGTCATTGAAATCATTATGGAATTTAAGTAGGGCCTCCTCACCTGCAGTCCAGATGACAAGGATATTATCGATATAATGAAAGTAAATCATAGGTTTGGTGGTACATGTTGATAAATATGCTCCTTCCAGTTCTGCCATAAAGAGATTTGCATTCTGTGGTGCACATCTGGACCCCATTAAAGTTCCCATTCGTTGTAGATATAGGTCCTCTGCAAAAGTAAAATAGTTGTGGCTAAGGATGAATTGTATGAGCTGTGCGACTGCTTTTGTTGGGAGGCTTTGTTTTTCCAGGCGTACCCGACATGCTGCAGCTCCATCCTTGTGGAGAATGTTGGTATATTTAGATTCCATATCTATGGTGGCCAAGATGGTACCCTCAGGAAGTAGGCCTAGGGCATTCAGTTTAAGAAGGTTAGTGGTATCCTGGATATAGCTTGGAGTATCTCTGACCAGGGGTTTTAGGATATTTTACACACAGCCCGAGATGTTTGCTGTCAGTGACCCAATGCCATAGATGATCCGCCTGCCAGGGTTGCCATCTTTGTGTATTTTGGCGAACATATAGAATCAACCCAGCCCTGGATCCTCTATGATAAGCACTTTTACCTGCTTCTGGATCTGGATTGGAAACTACTTGATCATACCCTTTAGTTGTTTCATATAGGCCTCTGTGGGATCAGTTTCAAGTTTGGAGTAATGGATGTGGTTTGACAGTTGTCGGTCTGCTTCCTGGATGTAGTCAGAGGTGTTCTTTATGCCTCCTTTGTCAGCAGGTTTTATTATTCTATCCTGATTTTCTTTCAGTGATGCAATAGCCGTCTGTTCCTGCAGGGTTAGGTTATCACCTTTTTCTTTGTTTCTTCAGGATTTCAGATTTTACTTTCCTTCTGAAACAGTCAATGTATTTATCGAGTGCTGTTTTAGTTCCAGGCCGTGGGGTCCAGGTAGATTTTTTGTTAGGTTTCCTTATGAGCTGTTCTATCTCAGTCATTGCTGTATGGAAGGTCTTTTGTCTTTGGAAGGTATTCCCTCAATCTTATTATTCTGAAAAATTCCTCCTCTTAACAAAATGCAAAAAAGGAGAGACTCATCCCAAAAGGCTTCAATTTTTTACCCAAACCCCCCGACACCCTAAACAGTCGATATGAGAACAACTATGTATTCAACATCTAAAAACTGGCAACAATATGTGCCATCTAAATGAATGAGAAACGGTGCCATAAACCGTTCTCACTCTGATCGGGGCCCCCACAGTGAGATCACGGGGCCCGATCGGTACACATGTGGCTAGAAGTCTTGTGAAGGCTCCCATCGCTGCCAAGTTTTTTGTTTTACTAATTTCTGCCCCACGAAGGAAATAGTAAAGCCACCATTTTGTACACCCTTTTAAAATTTTTTATACAAAAAAAAGGGGTGTAAAATCACAAACCCCCTATTGGCAAGCGCATAGGGGGGGCTAGTGTACAAGTGTAAAAAAAAAAAACTATTGTACAAATATAAATAAATTATAAAAAGTTACACATAATTGGTATTGTTGCGTCTGAAAAAGTAATATGTATTAAATGTAACATAATTCCAAACGCCAAAACTTATTTTTTTTGGGGCATTTTTAGGTGGCCCTAAAAAATTGGGAAAAAAAATGAAAAAAATACATCAAAACCCAAAGGGTACCAATAAAAAATACACGCAGACACAAAAATGTCCCTCACTCAGGTTATAGGTTTTTTAATTTTTTGGCAAACAAAATGGCGCTGTGCCGCACACTTCAGAAATAGAAAATGTTTGGATTTTTTATGGTACTATAGCATAATGCAAACCCTGCATATTTGGTATTGCCAGAATAATCAACCGCAGATACAGAGAATACATAATTTATACCGGGGAGTGAAAGACATAAAAGAAAAAACAGTGCAAGTAGGTTTTTTTCACATGTTGTCCCACTTAGAATTTTGTTTGCGATTTCCCAGAATATTCTATGGTACAGTGAATGATCCCATTAGAAAGTACATACTGTCCCACAAAATAAATTCCCTCAGATGTCCTATGTAGATTGAAAAATTAAAAAAGTTATGGCACTTGGAAGGAGAGGAGGAAAAAATTAACGTATCAACCAAAAAAAAAAATTGGCCTTAAAATATTTAAAAGGGGTTTTGTGAGAAACCCCCCAAAAAAAAAAATTTAAG
>JAODAL010071384.1:0-15545 GCA_025379985.1 Phyllomedusa bahiana
GGGTATTGTCATATAAAGGTGAGAATTTTGAAAAAAAAATTTGTCATTGGTGATTTTTACTCCCAAGTGACTGCTGGGGAAAGAGGACGAGATCTTGTGGGATGTGCAAAAAAATTAGTGCCCAGGAACAAAAGGTTTTTTCTCTGTAAAAAAACATCCGCAGTTCACAATGAGGGGGAAAAAAATGTCGTGGGGGGGCCAAACCCCGGGGCCCCCCCCAAACCCAAAAACAAAAAGGGCCCGCCCCCCGGATTTTTTTGGGAAACCCTGAAAACCCCCCTTTGAAAAACCATTTTTACGGGGGAAATGTGGGGCCGTTTTGCCCATCCCTCGCCATTTTTCCCACTATAATTAAAAAAAATTTTGGGTTTAGATAGCAGGTACAAGGTGCTCAGCAGCCCCGTTGACTGAATAATCCCAAACAACACCACACCACATAGTGACTGAATAATACTGCCACGTCCCCCCAAACCACATAGTGACTGAAAAAAATACCAAACACCACCACCACTTTTAGTAACTGAATAATACCGCAAAGAAATACCACCACATAGTAAATGAATAATACCACAACACCCCCACCCCATAGTGACTGAAAAATCCCCACAAACCCACCACCCCCATAGTGACTGAATAATACCCCCTACTATCACCCCACATAGTAAACTGAATTCCCCCCTACATATCACCCCCACAAAGTGATGAATAATCCCGACACATCCCGCCCCCCTTGTGACTGAATAATACCCCACCCCCATTACTGAATAAAAACCCATTAACTTTTAAACCCCATACAAGAGTTTAAAATTTTCGGGCCCACATTTAGTGCTCACATGTGACTTTTTCCCAGTAAGCCCTTTTCACTTCCCGGTTTTTTTCCCCCCTTTGGGTTTCACCCCTTTAAAAGCTAAATTTCTCCCGCCCAACACTCATCCCCTTGCAAAATTTTGACAAAAAAAATTTCCCATTTTTCCCAAAGTAACCCTTACTTATAACAAATAAAAGGCCCCCAAAAGTTAGGAGGTGATAGGACCCCCTCAATTAGGCGGTATATAAATAGCCCCCCATAAGCATTATACAGGCCCCCCCGGGCAGTGAAACAGACACTCCCCCCCCCCCAGCCAGTGTACAGGGGGAGGGCCCTCCCCCAGCCCATTTGTAGGGGACGATGGCCCCCCCCACCAGCCAGTGTACAACGGAGGGCCCCTCCCCCCCACCCAGTGTACAAAACGGTTGGCCCTCCCCCCCCACCCAAATGTACAGACGGTGGCCCCCCCCACCACCCAGTGTACAGAGGGATGGCCCTCCCCACCACCAGGGGGTAAAACGGATCCCTCTCCCCCCCAGCCAGTGAAACAGAGGAGGGCCCTTTTCCCCCCAGCCAGTGTACAGAGGGGTTTTGGCTCTCCCCACCACCCGTGTACAAAACGGATGGCTTCCCCACCGCCAGTTTTCAGACGGAGGGCCTTTTCCCCACCAGCCAGTGTACAGAGGGAGGGCTCCCCCCCACCGCCATTGTAAGACGGATGGCTCCCCCCCCCAGCCAGTGTACAGACGGAGGGCTCCCCCCACCAGCCAGTGTACAGACGGAGGCCCTCCCCCCCCCACCCAGTGAAACCAGATTTGGCCCCTCCCCACCACCAGTTTTAAAAGAGGGAAATGGCCCCCCCCCCACCAGGTACAGACGGATGGCCCTCCCCACCACCCGGGAACGAGGGGTTTCCCCTCCCCACCGCCAGTGTACAGACGGATGGCTCTCCCCACCACCCGTGAACAGAGGAGGCTCCCCCCCCAGCCAGGAAACAGACAAAGGGCTCTCCCCACCCCCCTTGTAAAAGAGGGAGGGCTTTTCCCCACCACCAGTGTACAGAGGATGGCTCCCCCCAACCAGCCAGTGTACAGCGGATGGCTCCCCCCAACCACCCCATGTCAACGGTTTGGCTCCCCCACCACCCAAAGTGTACGGGAGGAGGGCTCCCCCCACCCGCCAGTGTACAGAGGGGATGCCTTTTCCCCACCACCCAGTGTACAGAGGATGCCTCCCCCCACCACCCAGTTTTTTTTTTTAACAGCCCATGCCTTCCCCACCACCTGTACAGAGGATGCCTCCCCCCACCAGCCAGTGACAAAACGGATGCCTCCCCCCACCAGCCATTTTACAGACGGATGCCTCCCCCCACCGGGCCAGTTTCCCAGACGGATGCCTCCCCCCCACCAGCCAGTGTACAAAACGGATGCCTCTCCCCAACAGCCAGGTCAGACGGTTTCCCCTCCCCCCACCAGCCAGGGTACGACGGGGGCCTTTTCCCCCACCACCCATTGTACGGGGGGGATGCCTCTCCCCCCCAGCCAGTGTAAGACGGAGGCCTCCCCCCACCAGCCATGTATACCCGGATGGCTCTCCCCCCACCAGTTTTAAAACCGGAGGCCCCCTCCCCACCACCCATGAAATATCCGGCTCCCCACAGCACCTGTGAATACCGGGCCCCGGCCCCTCCCCACCAGCCTGTAAAATATATTTTAAACACAAATAAAAAAAAAACCCCAAATACTCACCTTACTCTTTTTTCTCTAAACCCGCGGGGAGGGCCCCTCTGTCACTCCAGGGGGCCCCATGTATCAGGGGCTGTCCCCCCGGGGACAGGCAGGGGCGCGATGGGGTTTAAAAAACATTGCGCGCCCCAAAGCTGAGCAAAAGGGCCCGGCACGAAACCTTCACGTTTAGGGCCCCGACTGCCCCCGTGTTGGGCTGGGGCAGAAAGGGGGCCCCCAGGTCCAACACTGTGACAGTCCCCCGGAAGGCAGCGGTGGCCACCCGGGGGCCCTACTTGCCAGCAGGGGTTGGCCCCTGCGTGCCCCCCTGTGGGCCTAGGTTCGCCACTGTTTGCCCAACGGGCCTCTTTTCCCCGGGAAAAATCGCTTTTTTTTAAGGGCGATTCCCCGGCAAATTCGGGTTTCAAAATTTTTTTTTTGGGCGGGAAAAATTTTGGCGAATCTGGTGAACCAAAATTTTTGAAAAAATTCGCCCATCTCTAAATCTAAAATATAAAATTTCCCGCTCATAAACATAAAATTTTTACTTTTTTTTATAACCATCAGTATTTTTAGTTCAGCATTGTTATTTATCACATTTGTGTCCTGTTCACAACATGATTAAATCTTTTTCATGGGTTTTTTTGATACATGACTAACATTGACTTTTAAGATTTTATTGAGAACGAAAAAGATTTGTTTTACTCCCCATTGCCCCATTGTATATTTAAAAAAATTTTTTTTAAGCGTTTTAAATTTAGGCCAATGTTAAAAACTAAGCTACAGAAAAGGCCCGAAAAGAATTTTTTTCAAATATTGACAAAAGAAAAATCCTGCCCCTAAATTGGATTGAGGATTAGGCAATGTTCACAGGCTTAAAAAGGGGGCACATCTCGCCCCGTTTCTTCGGGCCCTACGCGCTAAATACGGGCAGATACGTTTCCCAGTCATTACAGTAATCCACAGTTCTCATAGAGAAAATTTGGGTTTTTCGTCCCTCGAAATTTTCCGAGCGGGGAGAGAAGTGACATGGCAATTATTCAAGGGAATATGCGGGGGGAATAAAGAATTTCTATGGGGCCGACAGGCTGCCGCCGCCCCGCTCCCAACCACACGGCGTAATTGCGGGCGAAATACGTCCCCACAATTACACTGTGTGAACATAGCCTTAGGGCATTTAGGGGTTTTTAAAGATGTAGGTGCTTTTTAGTGTTACTTCAACAGTACTTTTAGATTCTAGCTTCTTTACATTTAGGCTTTAATTAGAACCTTACAAATTGGGAACATTATTTCATTACAAAAAAACCCAAGGGGGGCCACCCAAAACCCCTTTCAAATCAAGGGGAATTTTTAAGTTCTATTTCCTTTAATAGCAAAACCCGCAAATCATGGACAGAAAAGTGTTGACCCCTTTTTTTAAAATACGCTTTTAGCTGGGTTTGGGTCCGTTTTGTCGGACCCTAAAAAAGGAACTAGACAAGATCTAAAAAATAGCAATGTTATTTTTACACGACGATCGTTCCCCATTGCGTCTTTCAATCCGTCCCTTTGAATCCTTTCAAGAATTGACCCTGAGCTGGTGTCTGATACATGTTGGATCCATTTAGGATCCAATCGACGCAGCATTTTGGGATGTGGTTTTCGGATAAAACACGGATCTGAAAATGTATCTCAAAACACTGTATGAACATACCCTTAAGGGGCCCAATAAAATTTCCCAGTAAAAAAGACAAATTTAAATTAAGAGGAAAAAAAAAAAAAGGTTTCCCCAAGGGAAAAAAAAAAAAAACCAAAAAAGTTGATTGCTAGCTGGGCCCCAATGGGTTTTCATAATTTTAAACCTTCATAAAATGTCAGTGTCGTATGCCCTGAAATACCCAAAAAAATCAGGTGGAGGTTTCCTTTTTGGGTCACCAAAAAAAAAGACAAACCTTTTCCCGCTTTTCCTTTTCTAAACCCCCCACAAGTGTTTCCCGCAAAAGTAATTCCAATGCCAGGTGATAGCAACATGTTCATCCTTCACATTGATCCTTGTTCTGGGCTATGAGGTCTACATATGACAAAATATAATAGTCCGATATTTAGTATAATAATGTGGGTGATGCCTTTCACAGACCTTGCCAAATCCATTTTAGAAAAATGTAAACAAATGACAAAAAATAGATGTAAAAAAGATTATTGACTTTTAGGATAAATTCCAGAACACATCCATGACACACAGTCCTGAATGGATCCAACAGCTCAAACACTCACAGTCCAGTAGTCGTTGGTATGTGCTGTTGGACTAAAATGGTTGCCTACAGCTATCCCTCCATGTTGGACTGTCAACTGAAAGGAATTGCAGATTTATTTATTTTTTTTTCCATTTAACTATAGCACCACCTGATCAAATGACTTATTCTCTAAGTGCATAATGACAGTAAAAATAAAGCAGACATCAGAGTATTTGACTTACTGTCATCAGGTTTGTCACTGTTTTGGGTACATATAAAAATTATACATGAGATGAAGTAGCTAAATAGTTACCTCAGCCTGTATCTGGTCTTGTCCAACTTTAGGTTTCTTTCTCATGTGTTTAACTCTCTTGAGATGTCAAGATCCAAACTGATGACAGTGAACAACAAAGCAAGTTAATTCCCAACTCAGATACAGTTTTTATTCCAAACGTACTTCTCTGACAGGTACTTGAATTTTTTAATCTGAAAATGGCTCAGACAAATGTAATGCCTGTGTCTTAGAGTAAATCAAAGACCCATGGAGGATCATGCAAATGAGTGCCCACATCACTTTCCCTGGGTAATTCATAGTAATTAGCTGACAAACGTTTGCTAAACGATTGTGATTTATTTAGATTTGTGTACAGTGTGTGCCATCTAAATCTCTATGAATTCTAGAACGCTCACATCCTGGTTGATGATCTAGGAAGAATTAAAAGTCTTGTAAAGACGACTTGAGAATGTTAACTTTCAAAATGTAATACAACTTGTAATTCATGTGAATTTCCTTAGTCCTCCATGTGTGATGTCACCTCATCTGTTGTTTCTATGTATAGTCATAACACATGGTAACTTCATGCATTATTTGCACTACAGCTGCTTCCCTTCTTCTAAAATTCTATTGAGTTCTGACATACCTCCTTCTGATCACCTGTGAGGATGCTGTGCCACAGTATTGTTGAAAAATCTATTGATGGAAGGTGAAATATATGGAATACTGCATAGAAGTGCTTAGAAGTGTTAAAGCATTATGCTGCCATTGGACCCTGAAGTTGGCAATTAGATTGTAAAAGGGTGACTGCAATACAGACTGTTAGGGCTTGTTCACACAACGTTTTTGTGATCCGTTTTACGGATCCGCAAAACGGATCTAACAATTGTCAGTGTAATTAACATTACTTTCAATGGCGATGCGCTTTTGAGAGCTCTCCTGCACTGTGCTTTTCGGATCCGCTTTAAGAATTGACATGTCAATTCTTCTTGCGTTCTACGCAAGTGAAAGCCCATAGGGAATAGTGGAGTGCGCTTTTGGCACCTGTCCAAAAGCGCTCCACACTCTGGCACGTATCAGCTGCGCTTTGCATCCTGAAAGCGGATGCGAAAAGCGCAGTGCACATCTGATGGATCGTAGTTGAGCGTGAATCATTGGATGGAGGTGGCAGAATCATTGGATGGAGGTGTTGCTGCCGGGGTCTGCACAGCCGAGCAGAGTTTGCTGCCGGCGCCGCTGCCGGGCTCTGCTGCCGGGATCAGGAGTGCGCTGCCGGCGCCACCGCCGGGACTCAGCTGCCGGCGCCACCTCCGGGACTCAGCTGCCGGCGCCACCTCCGGGACTCAGCTGCCGGCGCCACCTCCGGGACTCAGATGCCGGCGCCACCTCCGGGACTCTGCTGCCGGGATCGGGAGTGCACTGCCAGCGCCGCCGCCGGGACTCTGCTGCCGGCACCGCCGCCGGGACTCTGCTGCCGGGATCGAGAGTGCGCTGCCGGCGCGACTTTGCTGCCAGCTTCGGGACTGCGCTGACGGGGGCCACCGCCGGGATCGGTGCAGCTGTGGTAAGTACACTGTGCTGCTGCCGCTGATGAATGGAGTCGGGTGCAGGGGGAGCTGTGAATGGGCGCAGGGGGAGCTGTGAATGGACGCAGGGGGAGCTGTGAATGGGAGCTGGGGGATCTGTGAATGGAGTCGGGCGCAGGAGAGAGAGAGATTTACGTTTCCGAAAAGCGGATCCGTATAACGCAAGTGAAAAAGCACACAATACGGATGCACATAAAGTATCAACTCTTGCGTTTTCCGGATCCGCTTTTCTAGTGTAAAAAACGGATCCGTAAAAAGGATCCAAAATGTTGTGTGAACAAGCCCTTACAGATCTGCCTCCATCTGTTCTGGTTGTGCCATCCACAAGCCTTCTACTCTGTTAGGCCACAGATGTGAGGAGAAGAAGTGCAGATTCACCTTTGAGTCTGATTGAATCTCAGATCCTGTGATGTAGCCAGTGGCAGAGAGCCTAGCCCTGTTAAATCCACAGTTTGCAGTTAGCTCCTGCCAGAACTGTGAAGCTATGTTTACCTTCAACTACAAGGGGGGTGGGTACTTTGCACACTCCTTTTTAGGAGGCACCTCTGCAGTTCACGTTTGCAGGCTCAGTTTCAGGCTATGTTAATATGACATTAAAAGGAATTTAAAAAATACATATTTCTGTTATGAATGGCAGGAATCTTCCTGTCATTTCATCTTGTTCCCTTAAGGGTTTTTTCACTGCAAAGATTAGCTTTCAACATGAAGGGACAGTAAAATGAAGACTGTTTCTAAATACATTGGTCAATAGATTTTAGTAATGAGATATGAGACATTTTGTGTGCTCGAGGTGCATTCAGGTTTCTATGGTTACCTAGTTGCTTGCCGAAAACTCTGAGCATCCTATGAGCTCCAGACTAAAATAAATTCTCCAACAAGATTAGCCTCCGTTTACAGATAAAGCCATTGCTTTCAGTCCTCACAGCACAAGTACCTTGTGTTTAATGATGATAGCCTCTCTTGCACTTGTCAGTGTAATGGCTCAGCTAGAAGCTGAATATATATTATAGTGTGTGTGTGTATATATAATATTATATATATATATATATATATATATATATATACACACACACAAAGACTTGACATCCCCATTCCTTTCCCCATAGTGTGCTCACTCTAGTCAAACTAAAGTCTGTTTATGTAAAGAGCTTGAGCAGCTACAATGTAATTGAGTGGTTGGCAGTGCTTCGAATCCCTGCAGGAACCAAACATGTTTTTTTTTCTCAATGCACATATGTGATTTGAGGTTTCTTTTCTTTTTATGTATGTGCACTGTTTGAATAACTACTTAGGAATATAGAGGACAGGAGTGGAATGACAGAATCTGGGGTTGAACACTCGCTCAGCAGTGAGTGTATGTGATCACTACACAGGTAAGAGACTGGAACTAGCTTCCTGACAGGAGATGTGATATCTGAGCATGTGCAGCCAGGACTGAGGAGCACTTGCTAGGGTCCTAAAACATCCGGGGCCCGGGCCCTCTGTATTAAGTTTTGCTCAGCAGGGCTGGGTTCACACAGCATTTTCACAACACATTGTGAACTGCGGCATGTGTTTTTAGTGAGAAAAAACCTTCTGTTCCTGTCACTACTTTTTCTGCATATTCCACATAGATCCCATCCATCTCCTCAGCAGTCAATAAAAATCAGCGCTGACAAATGTGCTTTTTCAAAATCAATCACCTCCGTATCCAAAAAATACACCGATACATGGAGCAAATATACCAGACGGATTATTTTTACTATCAAATCAAATAATCCTGCCAGACCCTGACCAAACGCAACCCCACATGGGACATCAGCTGTACATGAGCTCTGAAGACATATACCGCCGCCATACATTGACCATATAGTGGTAGAAACTAGTTGTATGTAGATGCTCAGCAGAAATATAAGTGATTACACTGCAGTTACATTTAGTGACTCACAGGAGACGCCTTTTCTGATCAGCGTCATTCACTTTCCCTTTTCTTCTCCATCTGGTTCACACCTTCATGCTGATTTCTCCCGGCCAATACTCGTCCCTGAGGATTTGGACACAAATATCTTAGACTCCTCACATTTCCAGCAACTTCTTACTTATAGGTATATGTCCCCTCAGTTAGGTAGGTGTATAGGTCCCCTCAGATAGGAAGCTATATAGGTCCCTGCAGTTAGGCAGGTATGTATAGGTCCCCATCAGTTAGCAGGTATATATTAGTCCCCTCAGTTAGACAGGTATAATAAATTTCCCCCCTATAGTGCTGGTATATTAATTTTCCTACAGTCAGGAGGTATATATGATATAAGGTCACCTCAGGTAGGTATATAGACATAGGGTCACTCTCAGGCAGGTATATAGATATAGGGTCACTCAGGCAGATATATAGATAAAGGGTCACTCTCAGGCAGGTATATAGATATAGTGATTCTCAGGCAGGTATATAAATATAGTGTCCTCAGGCAGGTATACAGATATAGGGGCTCTCAGGCAGGTATACAGGTTCACTCTCAGACAGTATATAGATATAAGGTCACTCAGGCAGGTATAAGAATAGGGTCACTCAGGCAGGTATATAAATATAGGTGCCTTCTAGCAGTATACAGATATAGGGCAATCAGGCAGGTATACAGGGTCACTCTCAGACAGTATATAGAGATAGGGACACTCAGGCAGGTATATAGGGGCACTCTCAGGCAGTATATAGATATTGGGGCACTCAGGCAGGTATATAGGGACACTCAGGCAGTATATAGATATTGGGGCACTCAGGCATGTAACCTCCATAAAAAAATAACAAAATTAATACTCACCTTACCTCCCCCAGATGAGCATGCTCCTCTTCTGCGGGACACTGGCGACGTAATGACGTCATCATGTCGCCAGTGCTGGAATGATCCTTCGGCAGCTCCTCGGTCTCACAGCCTATGACGGGCTGTGCGGCCGAGGAGGGGCAGCAGCACGATGAGATCACTTCATGGCGCTGCTGCCAGCTTAGCAGCACGGGGCTGCGCCGGACCCTGCTTTATCGGACCCGTGGCCTAGCGGAGGATCCAACGATCCTCCGGTGAGCCAGTCCGACACTGTCTGGGGAGCAGACGCACATACAGCTAAAGAGGCCGACGGCGCTCCAGGCCCACAGCAGCGGCCTGGAGCCCAACGAGGTTCGGGGCACAGGGAGTTTTATTCGGGGCTTGTACCCCGAATAAAACTGCCTAGCAATGCCCCTGCTTGTCACTAGTCGTATCTCTTAGAAACAAGCTGTACTCTATGGATCACTAAGGTAGCAGCTAAAACAAAAATGGTATAGAATTTTTAATAATGATGAAAATGTTTATTATTTAATTTGAAAGCACCCCACATCAATTTTACTTCATTGTAAAACCCTTTTAAGCATTCTCTGTGCAGTTATCTGGAGTCTCAATTATTTCTTGTGAGGTTTTCTTAGAGTGTTTATTTCTGGGGTAAGGTATATCTATGTTCTTGTCAGTGCAGTCTCTTGTTGATTTCAGTCTTGGTTATTTCTAACTGCTAGAATCCTCTTGTTTGTGTCAGAGTCTCTTGTAGATTAGAAACATTGCTAGGGATAGTTTCAGGGACAGAGAAAGGTCAGTAGTGTCTGATGTAATGGCCATTGTTAAGTCTAAGGCAAGACTAAAGGAGAGTTGGTTTGAGTCTTTTTCTGGTATGTTGCTCCTCCGCTTCTGGTTTGGAGCAGAGCAACAATATTATTTAACAATACTCATGTTGCTGTCTTAATCAGGATATCCACCATTGCGTACCTAATCGTCATGCAAACTCTTTCTTCTAATCAGAAGTCACTCTTACTGTCTTATTTGATACAGTGAAGGAAGTAATTATTTGATCCCTTGTTGATTGTGTAAGTTTGCCCACTGACAAAGACATGGACAGTCTATAATTTTAAGGGTAGGTTAATTTTAACATTGAGAGATAGAATATCCAAAATAAAATCCAGAAAATCACATTGTATAAATTATATAAATGTATTTGCATTTTGCAGTGAGAAATAAGTATTTGATCCCTCTGGCAAACAAGACTTAATACTTGGTGGCAAAACCCTTGTTGGCAAGCACAGCAGTCAGATGTTTTTTGGAGTTGATGATGAGCACACGTCAGGAGGAATTTTGGTCCACTCCTTTTTGCAGATCATCTCTAAATCATTAAGATTTTGAGGCTGTCGCTTGGCAACTCGGAACTTCAACTCCCTCCATAAATTTTCTAAGGGATTAAGGTCTGGAGACTGGCTAGGCCTCTCCAGGACCTTAATGTGCTTCTTTTTGAGCCACTCCTTTGTTGCCTTGGCTATATGCTTTGGGTCATTGTCCTGCTGGAAGACCCAGCCATGACCCATTTTTAATGTCCTGGCGGAGGGAAGGAGGATTTTACAGTGCATGGCTCCATCCATTCTACCATTGATGCGGTTAAGTAGTCCTTAAGTAGTCTGTGGACAGGAGTCTTTTATAAAGGTGACTATTTAAGACAGCTGTCTTTAATGCATGTAACGAGTTTATTAGGAGCATTTTTATTAGGAGCATCTAACTGGTCTGTAGGAGTCAAAACTCTTAATGGTTGGTACGGGATCAAATACTTATTTCTCTCAGCAAAATGCAAATAAATTTATAGAATTTGTACAATGTGATTTTCTGGATTTTATTTTGGATATTCTATCTCTCAATGTTAAAATTAACCTACCCTTAAAATTATATCATGTCTTCATCAGTGGGCAAACTTACAAAATCATCAAGGGATCTAATAATAATTTCCTTATTATTTCCTGTGACTGCTGGGTTGGCTACCATTCAGCTCTCACTAAAGGGAGTTTTACACTACAGTAATAAGCCTTAAACATGTAGCCAGAGGCAAATAAAAACTATTACCAAATCCATTGTTGTTCTGATATTGCTTGATTTCAGAGATCTTATCTCCTGCTTGTATACCCAAGCTTTCTTGGGTTACCTACCACCTCTCTCTGCAAATTGCTCCAACTGCCCTGCCTGACCATAGTGACGCTGAGTCCTGCTATGTCTCATCAGTAAAACAGAAGCTTCTTAATCCAACGTTCTTAAAAAATGTAGTCCTCTAAAGCCTTCTGCTTTACAGTTTATACTCTTCTGTCAGCACTGTCCTTGTAAAATGGTCATCTTAGGAAAAGAAGAGCTAATATGCCAGTCACTGCTGTAGAACCATCCTAACCCGAAAGTATGGGCCTGAAACTGGCTTGTAAGAAAACCTGTTTAAGTCCATAGGGTATTTGAGTACTGGGAGCTACTGTAAGCAGGGCTGTTCCTAGGCTAAATTGCACTTAGGGCGAAGGTCAAGAAATTCCCCCCCCCTCCCCACGTAGCATAATGCGCCACGATGCGACACATTGCATCACCATCAACCAAAGCCAAAATATACAGAAAGCTTTACCACAATGTGCTACGTATACAACTACTAAATAATAGTCATACAGTTACCAAATAACACTGCTACAGAAAAACAGAATCCCAGGCTAATAGTACCAATGTCCTACTAAGACCACATAGTGACCGAATACCACCACACTGTGACCACATATCACCAGCACATAGTGACCGAATACCACCACCATATAGAGACTGAATAATACAAACTGACCATTACTGAATCCAAACTATTAGAATACAACCAATTTTACCTGCATACAGTGACAGATACCAGTTCTTCACAGGCTCTGCAGACATACAATCGATTACAGTAAAGTTACATCAAGGCACAGGAGCTGTCTCTGAAGAGTTGTTCTCTTTCCCTTTTTCTTCTCCATCTGTCTCAGACCGCCATGACAACTTCTCCCAGCCACAACTCTTCACTGTAAACATCTTACACTCCTCACTTTATCATCACTTCTCTATCAATTCCTATCTCTGTACAATCTCCCCATCTATAGCACCTCATATGGTACCCATGTAGTAGCCCCCTATAGCCAGACAGTAGCCCCCTATAGCCAGTTAATACCCCTATAGACAGGTAGTGCCCCATATAGAAAGTTAATACCCCTATAGTCAGGTAGTGCCCCATTTAGCCAGTTACTACCCTATAGCCAGGTAGTGCCTCCTATAGCAAGGCAGTTCCCCTATAGTCAGGTAGTGCCCCATATAGCCAGTTAACACCCTTATAGCCAGTTAGTGGTCCCTAATAGCCAAGTACTATGTCCCCTGCAGTTAATGATAATAAAATAAATAAAAAGTACTCACCTCACCACAATCCCACGGTCCCCGCGTTCAGGTCCCAGAGCTGCTGAGCAGTGTAAGCGGCATGATGTGATCACGCCACTTACTATCATGCAGCTCCCATGGATCTCCTCGGTGGCAGAGCTGCCAGCCGAAAAGATCCCAGCGTCACAGAGGGCGCAGTGAAATCTGTGCACCCCCCGCTACGCTGATACATACAGGAGAGGAGGCAGGATGGTAACGATCCGTCCTGCCTCCTCCCTGTACCAGCAGCTGCACAGCGAGTGTGCTGCTGCTGAGTGACTCTGCGCAGCCATGTTACAACGGCCCCGACTGTAAGGTCCCAGGAAAGGCGACTACTAAAGGTGAAGTCCAGTTCTGTTGTTTTGGTGGCTAGCATTGTTACAATTTCAGAGAAAATAAGCACTGTAATTATTTTATGCATGCTATTTTTCTTGAGTTTTTTTATGCATTTTTGGACATGGATACGCACCAAAAAGCATAGGAAGAATTAAGTGCATATTTGAGCATCTCATTCAATTTCAAATACAATATTACATGCATAAAACTCATGTGCATCGTGCCAAGGGCTAGATTTACACAATTGTTAATGTAAGTTAAACGATTAATAGTGTGGTATATGTTTCTCCTGAACGGTTACCTTTTGTCATTAAATAAGGTAAATGAAAGTGAATTCTGCATGCACATATTCATGTCAATATGGTGCAGACTTAAATTACTTCAGTCTTTCCTCTCCACGATTAGCTACAAGCAAAGCATACTAGAAAAATGTAAACAACAAAATGGAATCACAAGATGTTTTCTGTCTGTATTGGGTACTTGTAAAAAAAAAAACACAAAAGACAGAACATATAGAACCCCTAAATAATGGTCATAAGGAGTTGGTCACTAGGGATCATAAAAAGTCAGAGCTACTAAAAAGGCAGGAACAGTTGGGATATAAAAAAGGCTTAAATGATTACTTAGTTAAAATAATATTAATGGTGTTCTCCAAGAGTTTTAAAAATCTCCCTACCACATCCCATTGTGTTTGAATAGAAAAAATATCCCATATCTACCCTCCTCCATCACCACCATTCTAGAGCTCCAGTGTACCCCACTGATGATGTCACGTTCATGGATCACCACATGATGCTGCCAGTCTGCATGTACAGCATGTGACTACAGAGGTCAGTGATTGCAGTATCATGTGATCTATGAACATGATGTCATCAGTGGAAGTACAAGGGGACAATGGAGCTCTAGAATGGTGGTGATGGAGGAGTGGATAGATATGGTACATAATGTCATCAGTGAGAGACCATGAGGGAACACTGGAGCGCTGGAATGGTGGTGATAGGATAGGTTAGTATGGAAAAGTTTTCTTTTTCAGCACAGTAGGAGGTAGAAGGAGGTTTTTAAATGTCTTGGAAAACCCTTTTACCAATTCTGTACCTGTACAAAATTCTTGTTTTGAATGTTGATCTAGGCTAAGCACCACTTGGAAACAGAAAGGAAGGGTTTCCTATTTAGGATAGATTGGTTCATAACGTACAGATTCCATTTTTTTCTGGACCAATAGGGGGAAACAAAATGCTAAGTCCGCCGTGCCCCTCTCCTTCATCCTCAGCCTTCATCGAACTTGGACATTTTTTTTTGTGCCCACAGCAGCCTCTGCACTATTTTAATGCAGCATCATCTACAAACTAAGGCTTCAAACACACAGCATAGGACAAAAAACGTCGGAGAGCCGATGGCTTTTTGACTGTGGCCTTTTTCACTGTTTTTGCAAAAACTGCAGTCTGTTTTGGGTTTTTTTGCCGTTGGCTCATACAATTGAATGTACGGGAAACAGATGGCAAAACGCAACATGTTCCTAAATCCACCAGCGCCAGAAAATGAGTTGAAAAAATTGATCTGTGTAGACTACAGGTCGTTTTTTTCCATTAAAGTCAATGGGCTAGATAAACGGTCGGATTTTCTGCGGTTTCAAAATACTAAAACCGCTGAAAATCCAACTGTTTTTGTGTGCTGTGTGGACTTAGCCTAAGGGGGATGTGCCACTGCTTAACTACATCTGTAACCTGGCATGCAAAGATATTTTTCTGTAGTAAATTAAATAGGAGACGCCTGCAACAAACAGGCTTAGACCTTAAAATATATTTATGGATTTAAGGTGAAGATTTTTTTGTATTACTAGTGGAACACTTTAAAGTGATTAGATTACACTTTGAGATCAGAGATTGTAGACAAATGATTATTTTGCTTTATGCTTAATTTAGTCATGAAGTGTTCCTGCACTATGGTCTTTTTTATCTTCCAAATAGTTATATGCACCACAAAACACTGAACTATATTGTTTGAGAGCATAAACATTTAAAGGGAAATTTATTGCCAATTTAATTAATTAAAACCAGATACTGATGCATATTTTTTCTTTTCAGAAGTTTTTATTTTCTGATTGTAGATTGTAGCAAGATTGTATTTCTATTTTCTGTATACGATTATGGGGGCAGCCATCTTGCCTGAGCTGCTTTACAGCATTTGGAGATCTTAATGAATATAGGATCATGTGAACAGGAACTATTGACTTCTATAGGAGAGTTTTCTAATCATGATCTGTGACCTGGGAAGAAATCACTCTAGAGAGAGAGAGAAGGGGAGCTGTGAGAATCTCTTATTGTGAATTGTGTATCCTGTGTTATTATACACATTGGTGTCACCTTTCAGTGTAATCCTGTCTGTGCTG
>JAODAL010071385.1:0-15545 GCA_025379985.1 Phyllomedusa bahiana
TAAAAGAGTTTGGATTTTTATTTTCAGCACCCAACTTTTATCAATATTTTGTATGGGGTTTTTTTGTTCTTGTTTTACCTAAAAAGTACCTAAATTCTGTGCTGATTCATTTCCTTCTCATTTCTAATTTCTTCATCTCGACTTCCCATGTTTGAAAGAAGTAGCGATCAAGTATGTTCGTTGCTACTCCATTCAAACTCTATGGGACAGTGGATGATAGCTGAGTATTGTCCCATGTATTTGGTTTTTCTCGTTAAGAATCAAGCAAATCCAAAAACAGTGTCCCCCCAAGAACATTGGGCCCCAGGAACAATATTTTTCCCCAAAAATGGGCTTTTTCCTGGGGCAATAAAACCACCCCACCATTCAAACCGAAAACGCTGATTTGAGGGGGATGTGTTTAATGGAAGATTCAACCCTCATGACATTTTACTTTAAAACCTCTGAAGAGTGAATGCATGCAGTGATTTGGGGGTCTAGTATGTCTCTTACAGTAATTTCTACATGCCTGTACGCTTTACATGTATTAGTGAGGTGCATGCAGTGTTGGGGTTTCATACGCCTCCACGTACACTGCCCGTATTACATGTCCCCGTACTCTCTTACTGTATTAGTAGGGGATGCAGTGATTTTTAGGTCTATAGCGCCTCTTCCCACAGTACGTGGTACACATGCCTTACGCTCTTACATGTATTAGTGCAGTGCATCCGTGATTGGAGTCTAGAGGCCTCTCTAACAGTACATGGGTACACTTCCCGTACTGCTTTACATTGATTGAGGGGCATGGGAGTGTTGGTGGGTAGTACACCCCCCACATACAGTGCAGTATACTGTCCTGTACTGCTCTTACATCTATTTTTGAGGTGCGCAGCGTTGGTCTAGCGGCCCTCTCTACAGTCAGTGCGGTAACTAATGTCCTTTTATGCTTTTTACATTATTAGTGAGGTGCATTCAGTGATTTGTGGTCTAAATATCGCCCCTACAGTACAGTGCAGTATCATGCCTTTCTGCCCTTTTATATATTGTATGGGGAAAAGGGTATTGGGGGGTCTAGTCGCGCCTCTCTTTTGTACGTGCGATACTACTGTCCTTTATGCTCTTACATGTTTCGTGAGGTGGATGTTGATTTGGCAGTCTAGTAGCCCTCTCGTACAGGCGTATCATTTCCCTTTTACGCTCTTACATGTATTCGTGAGGTGGATGTAGTGATTGGCAGTCTAGTAGTGCCTCTCTACAGTACAGTGCAGTACTACATGTCCTGTACTACTCTTTACATGTACCAGGATAAGCAGCTCCTTTGGACATAAGGTGTGGGCCCCATTTTCTTTTTTCTGGTACAATATGTATAAAGTACAGAAGCTCCTGTCCTCAACATGTAAAGTGATTTCCAGCTTCCAGCAGCTCTTTCTGAAGTTATACGTAAGAAATTGCTTTATCTGCATTAGTCATCTGCTTAGTTTTCTTTAAGCTTGGTTCACATCAGTGTTGGAGGTTCAATTCAGTACCTCCATTGCAAGTTCCATCGGGAATGACAAAAAGATAGCACAACAAGTTGCAGTATTTTTTCCTCAAAATGACAGACACCACGACAGAAACCCAACAGATCCATTGCAGTCAATGGGGTCCATCGGGCGCTGTTGGTGTTCATTGTGAAACTGGTCCGTTTGAACCTCTGTGATGGAGGTTCTGAACCTAACGCAGATGTGAACCAGGCCTTAACTTTCATTTTGTTGGGTGTGATATTTTGGGGCGTTGGAACCAATTACCAGTTTTCCATAGAGATTGTTTCAACATACAATGGTCTTCCTGGAAACAATTGATATTGTATGTTGAGGAACCACTTTATTTAAAAGAGCAGGACAGCAGAATTGCGACTTATGATGTATGTTGTGGGTCTGTTGTATGACTTGAATGTACATTGATTGTCCTACTAGATTTTCTAAAGGATGTTGGTGGTTTTATATTATAAAGTTTATAAAAGATGAGTTGAAAGGGCACTTGTTTCTTCTGTGATTAGCAAACACAAAACGACTATTCATGGAATATCCATAATTAGTGCTGCACGTTGGTTTTGAATTAGGCCTGAGCCAAAGTGACACGAATTTTGCCAGAACATCATCATATGAGGCAACTAATCAGTAGGTTGGCACAATGGCAAAATGAACTGTACTATTCATCACATGTAGACAGAAAGAGAGCCATATGTATGAAAACTGTCTAATTCTTAGACTTTTCTTGTTGCCCATAGCAACCATTCAGAGCTCCCCTTTCATTTGTTTAGAGCACTATACAAAATGAAAGGGGATCTCTGATTGGTTGCTATGGGCAACAAGAAAGTCTTAGGCCTAGACATTTTTCATACATATTCTCCAGAATTTTTATTGTATGCCCCAATGAGGTCTGATGATGAAAATTTAGGCCAAACCGGAATCTGAAGTACAGCACTATCCTTAATAGATTTAGGTATTTCTGTATGTGGATGTACAACCTCTACACCCCTCAGCTACTTATGCAAAGCAACAATTAGTCAAAAGTCTTGTTTCTTTTCTTTTAGTGCTGCAGTCAACTCCTTCCCTGAATTTAAGACCATGCTCTAATTGTATCCAAGCATTGCAAATGATAACATTAACTCAGTTTTTTCCATGCAAGAAAGTGTTATTGCTAGGATATAACACAACTTTCTGCTTAAACTTTAAGAAAACTTGTGACCTCTCCTGATATGTCTGTTTGAGTAAATCCTTGTATTCCCTGTGAAATAAGGCAAGTAAGATATTGGCGTGCATTAAAAGAGGCATGGACTCGCGGGACAAGGATGTAATTCTGCCGCTGTACAAAGCATTGGGGCAGCCTCACATAGAATATGCTGTTCAGTTCTGGGCTCCAGTTTATAGAAGAGATGTAATGGAGCTAGAGAGAGTGCAAAGACGAGCAACCAAACTTATAAGGCGAATGGAGCATCTTAGTTATGAGGAGAGGTTAGTAGAGTTGAACTTATTTAGTCTTGAGAAAAGACGACTTCCGGGGGACATAATTAATTTATATAAATATATAAATGGTCCCTACAAAAAGTATGGGGAAAAATTTATTTCAGTTAAAGCCCCCTCAAAAGACAAGGGGACATTCCCTTCGACTAGAGAAAAAAGGATTCAATCTCCAGAGGAGAAGAGCGTTCTTCACTGTAAGAACTGTGAATCTGTGGAATAGCCGCCTGAGGAGTTGGTCACAGCAGGAACTGTAGAGCGTTTCAAGAAAGGCTTAGATATCTACCTGGAACTAAAGAATATTAATGCGTACGAAGCCATGTAAAATTCTAAATCCTGGCTGGTGGAGGCTCTGGGGTCAGATATGGGGTCTCCACTGGAGCAGATTGATTCTTGCCTTGTGGGTTTCAGGGCATTAACCAGTGGGGAGGCTGGGCTTAAAATCCTTGTCTCTCTTCCTTCGCCCAATTTTTCCCCACCCTTGGTTGAACTTGATGGACACGTGTCTTTTTTCAACCGTACTATGTAACTATGTAACATTTCTGGTGCATCTTCTCTTATAACTTTGTGTTGTGCTGTTCCTCTGTTATTCCTCCTAGAAATGTATGACTGAATCTGTCAGGTGGGTGTTACCATTCCAGTCTTCAGAGGGGCGTGTGCCTGCACCCACTGTCAGCTCTGATTGAACAATGTCAGACTGTATAGAGAAAACTCTCCCCCCCCTCCAATAGGTAATACCCAGCTGACAAATTCAGTAATTCATTTCTAGAAGGCATTACAATGGAACAGCAGAACACAGAGATATAAGAGAAGAGGCTCCAGAATTGTTATTTCACAGGGAACACAATGATTTATTAAAGTTCCTCTCTGACCATGTGCTGTTGTCCCTTCTTAATCCTTCCCAGTATGTTAATGCTCCTGGACACCTGCTGGGCAAATAACTGCAGCTCCAATTAAATGGAGCTGTATTATACTGTAGGTCCCTACCAAGCACAGAGCTGGGAGCTGGTGATACATCACTATTTTCTATGATAGGAAAATGACTTTAAATGGGTGATCCCATCCAAATATAGTGACATGGGAATACCTAAAATAAGAAAATGTCTATTTTCTCAAATTAATATTATATTTCCACTACATAAAATGCTGTGTTTACTTAACGTGGTCATCTTCTAGTTTTCTCGACTGCTTGGTGCCAGGGGATCCGACCATGGCTGCCTTCTAGTAATGATGGCCATGTTTAAAAAAATATCTTTTCATTCCTGATGGCCAGACTCTCAAAAATGTTCAATTCCCTGCATACGTTTTCCTCTTGGCCTTCCATTACAGAGTTTTGGCTTCCTAGTATATAACTGCTGTTGTAAAGGGCCCTTTGGACCATTTCAGACTGCAGGGCCCGGTAGCGATTGCCCTAGAGCTTTAGATAAGTGATTTGTAGCATCGAAAGCGTGGACATTCAGGCAAGCGATGTGATGACCTCATTGCCAGAGGTTCCGACCATGGCTACCTTCTAGTAGTGATGGCCTCACTTGCACAAATATCTTTCACTTGCGATGGTCAGGCTCTTAGAGAAGTGCAATTCAATGCATACATTTTCCCTCCCATTTCACAGAGCTTTGGCTTCCTAGTATATAACTGCTCCAGGGCATGCACAGAAACCCTGGAGCATTTGTTGATGTCACCACTGCCGGCTCCAGCACTTTATTCACAAGCAGACATCCTCTTTTTGACAGAATGACCTGACACTCCAGAGCACTGAGGCCCTGGAGCTTTAGTAAAGTGATTTTGAGCATCAACAGCATATGCATTCCGGCAAGCGATGTGATGACATCATTGCCAGGGGATCCGACCATGGTTGCCTGCTAGTAGTGATGGCCACACTTGCACAAATATCTTTTCATTCGCGATGATCATTTTCTTAGAAATGTGCAATTCCCTGCATTTGTTTTTCTTCCTGGCCTCCCACTGCACAGAGTTTTGGTTTCCTTGTATATAACTGCTCCAGGGCATGCACAGAAACCCTGGAGCATTTGTTGATGTCACCACTGTTGGCGCCACCACTTTATACACAAACAGACATCCTCTTTTTGATAGAATGACCTGATGCTCCAGAGCAATGAGGCCCTGGAGCTTTATTAAAGTGACTTTTAGCATCAAAAGCATGAACATTCATGCAAGTGATGTGATAACATCATCGCAGGGCTGCTTGCCTGAAGTACCAATCACGAAATTAGGTCATGTCCTCATTTTACACCCAGGGAACATGCCTTCCTGAAAAAGTTGGTGCAATTGTTAATGTAGGAAACCCTCTTTAAAGGGGTTTTGCCAAGAAGTGACTTCACTACCTTTTAATCTGCTCAGAAGAGACTATAGACAAAGCACCTAGCCTCACAGGGAAGAGAGAGGGGGGTGAGAACACAGCCAGGAAGCAGGGAGCGTGTGCAATGTTCACTGAAATAATTACATTACAACCAGTGGATTCTATATACAAAAGACACAAGACTGATTCACTGCTTTTTCTCCACAGTCCCTTGCCAGCTCCTTCATGTTCCCTGTCATCAGATAAGAAGTGCAGACAACGCAAGCGCGGCCAGATCAGCTCCTGTCAGCTGCTAGTCATGTCTAATGTAATCTTTTAAGTAACTAAGGGCATGTAAGTAAGGCTGTAGCTCTCACAGGCTTCACTTTTTGTAATCACATATATTTAGAAAAGTTATTAAATACCCATTTTGGAGGATCCCACGTCAACATTACATCGTGACCCCTTTAAGGCTATAGTCTACTTATATACCAAATATTTGGACCGTACTCTGACCATAAAACCAATGGTGTATCAGATGCTACACAACAGAAGAATGTACAACTTGGTAACATGAACTCCATACAAGATATGTGACTGGAAACAAAAGGATAGTTGGCCAGCAGGTATTGTTTGCACTCTGTAACTCTACAGCAGGTGCCTGACTAAGTGAGAACAAACAAGTGGTGCATATTGCAGTTTCGGTTTATGATATTTGTTCTGTGTGGATAGGAAACCTGCTGCTTCTAATCTCCTCCTTGGGGAGTTTTTTGGGGTGGGATGTACAATGAAGCAGGCATGCTCCTTGGGTCAGTGCATGAAGAAGGATCTGCAGCTCTCCAGACATTACTGTCCATCAGCAAATGAAAGCAGCGAGAGGCAGCCCCATCCTATGTACAGAATGTACTCAGTGCCAGTGTATGTGTACAGTCTGGTGCATAGACCCTAGATGACATTCTAGATAAGTCACCTTTAGCTCCTGGAGGCAATTAACAGGAGGCCCTACATGAGCTGACATATAGGGCTGTATAATCAGAGCATTGTACAGGCAGGAGAAAGGCAGCACTCTGCTGAGTGACATTGTACTCTTTCTGTAAAGCCTCTTGTTTAAACACACAAATGATCTAATTCAGGTTGAAGAGTCGTTGGCGTGTACCCGCCATGTGTGCACGCTTGTATAACAGGGCAGGTTACTCCGCTCTCAAGTGACCTTTTACCTACTTTCTCAATCAACAGCACAAATTTACCATACACACCAATCCACGGTTTGTTTCTTTTAGACCTGCCTCCAGAAAACGAATGCAATCCGAGTGTTTGCCTCATACAACTAGTGTACAAGCAGTAGATCAGATGAGTAATATTGTCAAGAAGTAGATCTACAGTGACTTTATAATGTTAAAAAATTAAAAGGGGGTTGTCCCTACAAGGTTTGCTTTTAGTTAAAGTTTCCAAAAACAAGTCACTTTGCTATAATGCCAAAACATGTCCCCTACCCCAAATACCCCTTTTGTATGGGCTGCAAACCCTTTCAGGTTCTAAGCTACGACCTGTTTGATGCTCCTATAGTACAGCACTGGGTGTTTTAACTACTGCGCCTAGTAAACCCAGAAAACCACCCTGAATTAAATGAAACCAAAAAACGGGACGAGGTAAATGAATTAATGTATGGAAAACCCCCTTTAAGGCCCTTTCCTTAAAATTTGGCCTGATTGCAGATATCTAAAAAAGGTATCCTGAAGTGTACTACAGTGGGGCCATGTTGGAGCCATTGGAGATGATAGAGCAAACATAGCCTGCTTTTGTTCCTTACTTAGAATTTTTTGATCGCCTTACACCAACGTCGGGGGCCGGGCGCACTCATACCCCCTCTCCAAAACCCACGGGGGACGATTGGCCACGGTCCCAGGGGCTGCGGGTCCCATAAACCCAAGGACACCACCCGGCCCCGCTTCTGCTCCTCCCGCCTCCTTGTTGGCTATGGTTGCGTCCCACTTCCTAGGCGCAGGGGCCCCCGGCTCACTAGTTTTAAATGGGGCCGGGTGTTCTATTGTTATATCTTTTTCCGTACCTATTGCCCCCCCCCCCCTTGACCCGAATCTTTGCCGTCTGTCCGCCCTTCTCCTGTCCCCGACTTCGAGCCATTTCGTGATTTGTCCATGCCTCACCTCGTGCCCGCGGAAGGGGCCCCGGGGGTAGCAACCGGGGGGGTTCGTTGCCGAAGCAATCCAACCCACTTTGCGGGGCCTGTAAAAAACCAGCAGTCCTTTAGACTCCGCTCCCTGGTTCGGCTTATACCATTGCCTGCAATGGTGTAGCGGATCCACTACTCCAGCTGTTACAAGAAGGTTTACCAATGCGAAATAGCCCAAACAAAGCCTTACCCCACAGTATCTTGAACCATGAGGACCAAAGTGCCCCTTGACCAAAAGTATTACATCCTACAAAAATTTCCCACCATTTGGGAAAACCTTTACTACTCTAATGTCAAAGCATAGGGGGGACAATCACCTGGCAGCCCATTAGATTGGCGCATTAAGGATAGATGGGCCTGTACATATAAATAATATACCCTAATCATATTCCAGAGCGCTGTACATGGGTTGCCACTATTTATATCAGTTCCTGGCTCAGTGGGGCTCATAACTAACTAACTAACTCAAACAAATGCTAATTTCTGTACCATAGGTAATACTGATATGAAAAAACAGGGTATTCTTAAAAAATATGGTAAATAGCCCAACTATTTAGATGTTCCCTTTGGGCCCGATTCAAACACACAAAAACAGTGAACCACGAGCCAAACCAATATAATGTTCGCGAAAGGAAAAATTTCTCTTTGTGAGCCAGACGGGATCCACCGGGTTTCCTTGCACAGGGACCCTCTGTTGTCTTTCTCCACCTCTGCTCTAAGTACTGGCAGACACGCATTTAAGTCTGAAGCAAGGGGGAGATGAATCAGATTGGTTAGCTTTTTCCTACATAATTCTCATTTTTCCCTTTAGATAAGTGAACAAAGTTGCCTGGTAGTCAGTTATGTCCTCCATCTCCTAGTCACTTATTATGTTCCATCTTTCAATCACTCATGTTCCCTATCTTCTGTTGACTCATGTACCCCAACTCCTAGTCACTCATGTCCTCTATCCTCTGGTCACTCATGTTCCCCTTTCTCCTAGACTCTTGTGTCTCTTGTCTTGTAGTCACTTATGTACCCTATATCCTAGTCACTCATGTTCCCCATCTCCTAGTCACTTATGTTCCCTATTTC
This sequence comes from Phyllomedusa bahiana, assembly GCA_025379985.1. Lineage (NCBI taxonomy): Eukaryota > Metazoa > Chordata > Amphibia > Anura > Hylidae > Phyllomedusa > Phyllomedusa bahiana. The sequence goes on from JAODAL010071385.1 coordinate 8,546, forward strand.
CTAGTCACTCATGTTCCCCATCTCCTAGTCACTTATGTTCCCCATCTCCTAGTCACTTATGTTCCCTATATTTTAGTCACTCAATTCCCCCAATTTTAGTCACTCAGTTTATCACTCCATCACTTATTTTCCTTTCTCCAGTCACTTTTTTTTCCCTCTTTAATCAATCATTTCCCCCATCTGCTAGTCACTCATGTCCCTTATCTCCTAGTCACTTATGTTCCCCACTTTAATCATTTTGTTCCATCTCTAATAACTATTTCCCCCTCTCCTTTCCTCATGTTCCCCATCTCCCAGTAAATCATTTCCCATTCCAGTATTATGTTCCCCATCTCCTAGTCACTTATGTTTCCCATTTCCTAGTCACTTATGTTTCCCATTTCCTAGTCACTTATGTTTCCCATTTCCTAGTCACTTATGTTCCCCATCTCCTAGTCACTCATGTTCCCCATTTCCTAGTAACTCATGTTCCCCATCTCCTAGTCACTCATGTTCCCCATCTCCTAGTCACTCATGTTCCCCATTTCCCGTCCTCAGTTCCCCATTTTTTCCTTCACTTAGTTCCCCATCTTTAAGTCCCCTTTTTTCCTCATCTTATTAAAACATTTCCCCCTCCCTAGTCACTCAGTTTTTTCATTTTTCTAGTAACTCATGTTCCCCATCTCCCAGTCACTTATGTTTCCCATTTTCCCATCAATTTTTTGTTTTCCCTTCCCCATCATCTGTTCCCCATTTCCCAGTAATCGTTCCCCATTCCCCGTTTTTTCTGTTCCCCATCCCTTTCCCTAGTTCCCCCCTCTCCTAGCACTCAGTTCCCCATTTCCTATAAACTCCTTTCCCCCCTCCTAGTCCTTATGTTTTCCCCTTTCCTATACTTATGTTTCCCCTTTCCTATACTTTTGTTCCCATTTTTAGTCATTTTTGTTTCCCCCTCCCTAGCACTTATGTTCCCCCCTCCTATACTCTTTTCCCCATTTCCTAGTAACTCATGTTCCCCATTTCCAAGTCACTTATGTTCCCCATTCCCAAACACTTATGTTTTCCCACTCCTAGTCATTATGTTCCCCCTTTCCATCACTTATGTTTTTATTTTTCCCAGTCCTTTTTGTCCCCATTCCCAGTCCTTATGTTCCCCCTCTCCTAGTCACTTATTTCCCCCCCCCTATCACTCATGTTCCCCCTTTTCCCAGTAAAAAAAGTTCCCCCATTTCCCCCCTCATTAGTTCCCATCTCCTTGTCCCTTTTTTCTAAATTTCCAGAAATTTATGTTCCCCATTCCATCATTATGTTTCCCATTCCACAAATTTTTTTTCCCATTTCCTACACTTTGTTTCCCCATCTCCTATCACATTTTCCCCTCTTTCACTTATGTTCCCCATCTCCTAGTCACTTATGTTTCCCCCTTTTCCAACTATGTTTCCCCCTTCCCATCACTTATGTTTTTCCCCTTCCTGTATATGTTTCAAATTTCCCGTCCCCTTTTTTCCCCACTCTTTGTCACTTTTGTTTTATCTCCCAGTCCTATGTTCCCCATTTCCAGTAACCATTTCCCCTCTCCTAGTCACTTATGTTTTCCCTTTCCCAGTCACTTAGTTTCCCTTTTTCCCAGTCACTATGTTCCATTCCTAGTAATTTTTCAATCTTTTTAGTCACTTAGTTTTAAAATCCCATCCTTATGTTCCCCCCTCTCCAAATCACTTATGTTTCCCCCCTCTCCAGTCATTATGTTCCCCATCTCCTGTACTTTAGTTTCCCAATTCCTAGTCCTTTTGTTTCCCATTTCCTATCACATGTTTTTCCCTTTTCCCGTCCTTATGTTTCCCTCTCCGTCACTATTTTTTAACTCTACACTTATGTTCCCCATTTCCCGCATCATGTTCCCCATTCCTAGTCACTTTTGTTTATTTCCCCGTCCTTTGTTTTCCCCCCTCCCAGTACTTATTTTCCCCTTTTCCCAGTCACTCATTTCCCTCTCCTAGTCACTTATGTTTTTTTTCCATTTTTATAATCAATTCCCCATTCCTTTCACTAAGTTTATTCCTATCCCTATTGTTTATTTCCTGTCATTATTTTTCCCCCAATTTTACCCTCTTTTAACTTTAACCCTTATTACTAAGCCTTTTTTCCCCCTCTCCCATTACAGTTTTCCCATTTCCTAAACACTTATTTTATTTCCTGCACAAATTTTTATTTCCTGTACTTAGCCCATTCCCCATTTTTTTTAACTTTAGGGTCACTTATTTCCCCATTCCCTGACCCCTTGTTTTTTCCCCATTAGACTAAGTTTCCATCACCTTGTCTCATTTTTTTTTCTTATCAACGTTTCCCCCTCTTATCCTTATGTTCCCCATCTCCTGTCACTTTATTTATTTCCTAAACTCATGTCCCCAATTTTAGTCATTAGTTTCCCATTTCCTATACTTTGTTTTTTTATACTTATTTTTCCCCATTCCCCCGTCCTATGTTTTTTAATTTCATCACTTAGTTTACCCAATCCTTTTTTAAAAAATTTTCCATTTCCAGCACTTTTGTTTCCCATTTCCTAGTCACTTATGTTTCCCATTTTCCCATCAAATGTTTTCCCATTTTAGCACTTATTTAAAATCTCCTATTCACCATTTTCTAATCTTCCTACATTATTTCCCCATTCCTAGTGGGGCTCTGTTACTCCTAGCATATTTTCCCCCAATTTCCTGTCCCCAGCCCACTCCCTAGTCATTATTTCCCATTTCCAGTCATTATTTTTCCCAATTCCATTTCCTTATGCCTATTTCCTATAACTCATGTTTCCATTTTATACTTTTGTTTAAATTTCTGTCCCCAAAATTTTTTTAAAAAAACTTCCTTTTACTTTTCCCAAAAACTTTAAAGGGGGGTAAACGGGATTCTGACTTTTGTTTGGGTTCCTGGATAACCCCAAACAAGTGACAGCAGCCCGTATCTTAGTTTCCTTTGGGGAAAAAATTAACAAAAAAAATTTTTGAGACAACGGGAGAAAAATTTTGAAAGGAGGTTTTTTTTAGGGATGATAGTTTTTATTTTGGGTTTAACCCACAAAGTCTAGGGTGACCGGGTTTTGGGGTTTTTTCTATTGGCACTGGTTGCAGTCAGCTTTTTGCAGATTCTAAATACTGAATCCGCTTAAAAATCTGTAAAAAAAATTTAAACACCCAAAAAATTGCAATAAACACCAGCAGAAACCCTAGACTTGAGAACCATACCCTTTTTCCCAAATTAATTTGTGAAACCCAATCGAAATTAGGTTATTTAAACCCCAAATCGTGGAAGAACTACTTTAATTAACGATATAAGGTACTCCTTACAAATGAATGTACACACCAACAAAAATACCCATAAAAGTGTGCTTACCTCAACCATAAAATAAGCACACAGCAGTGTCCATAGAGTAGGAGAGACCAAAGGCTTGTTGGTGAATACCATCAAGAGTGACACGGGAATGAAGTAATACATAACAGAAGTTGTGAAGACAGGGAAGCATGGTGCGAAGTGGCCCCAAGGGTCAGGCACACTGAAATGGGGAAAGAAATAATAGTTATTGCAAAGTACATTAAAAAGCAATAATCAACATCACTTAAAAGGGGGATTTTAAAAATTGTTTTTTTTTCCCTTCCCATTCTGAGTCTATGCCAATCACAGTGAATGGAGAGCTGGCATATATGCGTCTCTCTTTTATTTTACCTGTATGGAAGTTTGGTACACTCCCAAGCAAAAGGAGGTAAATCATACTTTGCCAACTCCTCCGTTTTTGGCGGGGGGTCCCGCATTTGGGGTCCCCTCCCGCCCCTCCGGGGGATTGGCATTCCTGCAGGCGGCGGGGGTCCTTTAAATTACCGCGGCGCAGAGAAGCGCTAGTGCGTTTACTTTTGCGCCGCCGGACCCGCTCCTACAGGCGGGTGAAGCGGCCGCAGCGGCCCCCTCACGCCGCCCGCGGTCTCACTGTGCGGGAGGAGGCAGGAGGGATCGCTCCACCCCCCCTGTATTTTACGGCGCCAGTGTGTGCGTCGCACATACAGGTCAGCGGCGCGGGGGGGAAGTGACGCGGGCTGCTCTCACTTCCCCCTGCGCCGCTGAAGAGATCGGGTAGGAGCTGGCCCGCTGCAGTGGATTTTATTATTTTATTTTTTATTAGCTTTAGGGGGGTCTACCTGGCTAACAGAGAGGGCAACTACCTGGCAACAATGGGGGCATCACCTGGCAAACAATGGGGGCACTACCTGGCAACAAAGGGGGGGACTACCTGGCAACAAAAGGGGCACTACCTGGCAACAGAGGGGACATCTACCTGGCTACAGATGGGGGCACTACCTGGCTAACAGATGGGGGCACTACCTGGCTAACAGATGAGGGCACTACCTGGCAACAGATGGGCCACTACCTGGCTAAAAGATGGGGCACTACCTGGCTAAAAAGATGGGGCACTACCTGGCTTACAGATGGGGCACTACCTGGCAAAAGATGGGGCACACCTGGCAACAGAGGGGCACAAACCCGGCAACAATGGGGGGCACTAACCCGGGTAACCCGAAAGGGGGCACTAAACCTTGGGGTAACAATGGGGGCAAATACCTGGGAACAAGGGGGGAATACCTGGCAACAGAGGGACCTCACCTGGCAAAAAGAGGGGACAAACTACCGGGAAAAAAGATGGGGGGCACTACCCGGGGAAACAGATTGGGGGCACTAACCCCGGCAAACAGATGGGGCCCCAAACCCGGCAAACCAATTTGGGGGGAAATACCTGCAAAAATGGGGGCACTACCGGCCCAAAGATGGGGCCCCTAAACCTGAAAAAATGGGGGACTTTCCTGGCAACAAAGGGGGGGGCTACCTGGCTAACAATGGGGGGAAACCCACCGGGTAAAAAAAGGGGGGACCTACCCGGGTAACAAAGGGGGGACCACCTGACTAAAAATTGGGGGGCCCCCACCTGGGTAACAAAGGGGGGGACCTACCAGGCTAACAAGGGGGGGCAAAAACCCCCTACAAATTTGGCTCAAACCCGGGACAGAGGGGGGGATCTAATTGGCTACAAGGGGGACTACCGGGCCCGAAAAGGGGACTACCGGTTATGGGGGCTACTTTCCTGGGTATAAGGGCATCTACCTGGCTTTCTCCAAAGCCCTTTTTTGCCCGTTTTGGTTAAAAATGGGGGGTGGCTTTTTGAAAAGGGGGGGCATACCGCCCAAAAGGGGGGTTTTCCCCAAACAAATTTTTTTCCCCCGGGCCGCGGACGCCCGCCCCCTAAAAAGTCTCCTTTCTTTTTTCCCTTTCAAAAGTTCCAACCAAAGAGGGAAAAAGGAGAAAGCCCAGCAAGCAAAAACACAGTTTTCGTACACCTCCGTGTGCTCAGCTGTGCACCAAACTCCCAGGGGTTAAAAGGAGAAAGCCAACTGTCACCCCGCCGCCCCGCAGCTTTCCCCCGGGCCCTTCCCCCCCGTTTCGCACGGGGTCCGGCACGGGGGCTGCGGCGTCCGCAGATCCCCGGTTTCCCTTTTCCCTTCCCCCCAGGGAAAACCCCCTACTTTCCAGTCCCCGCCCCGCTCCCGCTCTGAACCCCGCCCCGGGGCGCCATAATCCCTGCTTAAAAGGGATGCGCAACGGGGGGTCCCGGGTTTAAAGGGCCCCGCGCGCCTTTAATTTTTAAAATTTACGGCCCCCTGGTCCTAAATATGGTAGACCCCCGCCTAGCCCCCTCGCTCCAGTCCCGTTTGGTGTTTTTTGGAGCGTTTAAGTTATAGAGTTCAGTCCCTTTATTTCCTGTACCCGTCCCCCTGCCCCACTTTTTTTGAACCTTTTTCCCGTTTGCCGCCGGGCCCCGGGCCTTCCCGCCCCCCAAACCCGCCTCTGGATTACGAAATTTTCACCAGCGAAAACCCCGGGCCCCCCCCTCGCAAACCCCAAATCACCAGGGGGAAAAGACCTGGTACCCTCCCGCCCCCAGCAAGTCCATCCCCCTTTGCGGGGAGGCTCTGGGGAATACCGGGGGCAAAATTAGAATTTCCCCTTCCCTGGCGTGGCCTTTTGGGGAAACAAATCGTTGCGTTTGGGCCCCAATCCAATCCCCCCCCCTTTTCAGAAAAACTGGCCAAAGGGTTTTCCCCCCCAGGGTACCTTGCCCGATCCCGGGACGCACGATGGCCGTTGCCCACCGAGCCACGGGATTTTACCACTAGCCCAAGATGCAGAAACCCGGCGACCCATCCGCCTCCCCCGGGAACCCCCCTTCACCCCGCATCCCCTTTTTCCCCCGGCATCCATTGCTCACCTCTCCCTTTCGGGACCCTCTCTGCATCTGCCCTCCCCCTCGCTATAAAAAAGACCCCAAGACCCTGCCGAGGGTTCATCAGCCAGTTCCCCCAAACCCCCCTTTGAAAATGGGTGGGGCGCCAATTCCCCACAGGGGCGTGCCCCAAGGGGGCTTTTTATAAAACAGCCTTGTCTGGAAGCCTTGGCTTGGGCCAAAGGGCCCTTATGGGGTCGATGGGATACTCTGACAGGGTGACCCGCAAACCTTTCCCGGGGGGGCCCCCCACCGTCTTGAGGAACCCCGGGGCCTTTCTTCTTTGGCTGCCCCAAACGCTGCTTTCCAACTTCGTCAGGGCGACACCCAGTCGGTCATTAAACCCGTGCAGTTTCGCACTCTCCCCTTTTGGAGCTGGGCTGGAAAAAACGAAGCAATTTTGGGGCACATTTTGGCAAGGCCTCTCGGGGGGGGAATCAAGGACGAGCTCGCCCCCTCGGGAACTACCAGCTCCCTTGATGACCTAATCCATTTGGGGCCCCCCAGTGGATATTCGCTTCCTGAAAGGCAACAAGAGCTCCCCACAAAAGGAAAAAACCTTTCCCTTTCCCCGCCCCTTTCCCCCCCCCTTGGCTCCCACATTTCCCGCGGTTTACCTCTTTTCCCCCTCCGATGGGCCCCGGGAAAGGAAACCCATTCAGGTCCCAGAGGGGCCCAACCCGTCCCAGGAGGAACGTT
>JAODAL010071386.1:0-15545 GCA_025379985.1 Phyllomedusa bahiana
TGGGTTTTCTGGGGGTGGGGACGGGGTTTGGGGCGTCCATGACCGGTTGCGGGGGGCGGGAAACCCCGGGAGCGACGGCACTGCCTCCGGGGCCCACAGCGGCTCGAGGGGCCCACCGGGGGATTCCCCGGTCCCCGGCAGCCCAGTCCGAGCCTGTGCCCACCAGTGGACTTGATTCTTGGTGCATGAAAAAATGTGAGGTTCTTAGTTCACACTTTTCGCCAAAAATGCTTAAGCCCACCTCCGCAACTTCCCCGGGACCTCAGTACAGGTGGGTCTTACTCTATTGTTACCTCTCTATTGGGTCCTGTTTAGAACTGCATACTTCAGGGAGCGAAGGCACCTGCTTCAAAGACTGCACTGATTTAAAACCTGAGGAAGTGGGTGGGGTGCAAAAACCAAAATGGAGGCAGCCACTCCTCCCTACATATAGTCAGAAACAACACTTGGTTTTTGGCGAAAAGTGTGAACTAAGAACCTCACATTTTTTCATGCATCCAAGTTAGCAGTAATGCTTTTTCCAAATTTCCTATGTCCTTTTTGATAGTTTCCTTAGTGCATAGTGTGCCACTGTTATTTGAATTTGAATGTCTATGTGTATTGCTGCCACACCAGTGTGCATTTGTTTTTTCAAACAAAGTTTTTTGATGTGCAAAACCAAGTGTTGTTTCTGATTATGTGTAGGGAGGAGTGGCTGCCTCCATTTTGGGTTTTGCACCCCACCCACTTCCTCAGGTTGTAAATCAGTGCAGTGTTCTTTGAAGTAGGTATCTTCGCTCCTGAAGTCTGCAGGTCTGAACAGGACCCAATAGAGAGGTAACAATCGCGTAGGACCCACCTGTACTGAGGTCCCGGTGAAGTTGCGGAGGTGGGATTAAGCATTTTCTGCCAAAAGTGTGAACTAAGAACCTCACATTTTTTCATGTATCCTAGTTAGCAGTAATGCTTTTTCCAAATTTCCTATGTCCTCTTTGATAGTTTCCTTAGTCCATAGTGTGCCACTTTTATTTGAATTTGAATGTCTATGTGTATTGCTGCCACACCAGTGTGCATTTGTTTTTCAAACACAGTTCTTTGATGTGCAAAACCAAGTGTTGTTTCTGATTATTTTACATTCGGTTTTCATTTTTAATTGCAAGTAAATCAATAGCCTTAGAAGCAATTGTGTGAGGTGAGGATATTCCCCATACCAGAGGCGTAACTAGAAGTTTTGCCGCTGTCGCTAAGTCTCCTGCCCCTTTTTACAGGCCACACACCCACTTTTTAAGGCCGCACCTATAAATCACAATCGCCGCTTTAAAAAAAATCAAGGGTGACATCTTTAAACAGGGCTGCGCTATCTTTCTGACGAACTTTGAGCCTAAAAACTGTCGTAGTCCTGTTCTATGGATAATGAATAGTCATACGTCAAAAATAGGTGCATCTTGTGCCTGGACCTACACTTTTGGAGGCACCAAAGCTTGGCACGAAACTGCCATACAAATCCGTATCATGGCTGAGACAAAGAAACACTCATTCATACGTACTGTCGTATTCTACGCTCCTCTATCTCGATTCAGAACTGGCGGCAAAATTCATACGTGTTGCTCCAAGTTTTTATGTGACGATAATGTAAAAAAAAATCTAAACTTTTTGACTTTTCTGGCGAAGGAGCCGTGTGGGGGCTCTTTTTTTGCGGGATAAGGTTACATTTTTGTTGGTATCATGTCGAGGAACATAAGATTTTTTCTCTCATTTTATATTCAGTTTTTTTTATTATTTGCAAGGCTAGATGAAATAGGGGCGATTGTGGAACGGTATTTATTTTTTAAACTTTTTTTGCAGTTAACTGAATGGATTCAACAACATCATTTTTCTTCTCATTATTTTTATTATTATTATTATTATATTTATTATTACGTTTTCTCATAATTTTTTTGTCTCATTTTTTATTCAGTTTTTATTATTTGCAAGGCTGGATGAAAGTGGGGTGATTGTGGAACGGTATTTATTTTTTAAACTTTTTTTGCAGTTAACTGAATGGATTCAACAACATAATTTTTCTCATTTTTATTATTATTATATTATTATTATTATTATATTTATTATTATTTTTTCTCATAATTTTTTTTGTCTCATTTTTTATTCAGTTTTTTTATTTGCAAGGCTAGATGAAATAGGGGCGATTGTGGCACGGTATTTATTTTTTAAACTTTTTTTGCAGTTAACTGAATGGATTGAATAACATCATTTTATAAATTGGATCATTACAGGCGCGGTAACACCTCTTGTCTGTACATTTTTAAAGTGTTTTTTATTTAATTGGAGAGTTAGGAGTTTTGTAGTTTTTTTTTAATTTGTTGAAACATTTTTCATTACTTATTTGCTTTTCACTTTTTTTGTCCTAATATGGGACCAGACCATGCGATCTCTTGATCATTTTTATAATACATAGTGACACATTACTGTATTGCTATGTGTTACAGTGTATGTGACAGGAGCCTATTACATTCTGTCTGTGGCCTAAATGGCTCCTGTGTATGGCAGACCCAGAGGACATTATTTGGTCCCCGGCTGTCATGGGGACCGTGCCATTGCATTACGGGGGGCTCATGGGTGCTGTTAACCCCTTAGATGCTGTGAATGCTACTAATGACCACAGCATCTAGGTGGTTGAATTTTCGGAATCGCAGATAGCTTCGTTCCCAGACATTACCGAGGTATAAGCCTCTGAGCTCGCATTTTCCATTTGCTGTGCACAGCATCTGGGACACTTGCCAACTCTCCCAGTGGTCCAGGAGAGTTGGCAAGTGTGCACTACCGGCAGCACTTTCATTCAGAGGTGTAACTTCTAGCTCTTGGGCCCTAATGCAAAAAGTGAAATGTGACCCATAAGGTACCATGCACCATTTACAATACTGGTGTCTTCTTATTTGGTAGAAGGGCTTTTGGAGCCCCTCAGGCTGCAGGGCCTGGTAGCGATTGCTACTGCTGGGGCAATACCGTTCCTCCACAGCCACCTCTGGCTATGCCACTGCCCCCTACATATGGAATGCAAAGGAGAACGGCACAGAATACAATGTATCAAAGCAGAGAACCCATGTATCTCCTGGAGCTTCTATTACAGGTGTGTACAATATGGCGCCATAGCATAGCCCTTAGAGTAAGTTCACACAACAGATTTTAACATGGAATTTGACACAGATTCTGCATCTGATTCCACGTTAAAATCCACATGTAATCTGACCCCCATTCATTTCAATGGGCAACACGATTTTTAAATCTATGGTGCAGAAAAAATAGAATGAACTTTCCCATTCTTTAAACCAGAATCTCCTCATATTCTGTCTGGCAGGGGCGGGCACGGGTTAGCCACACTGAAAGGTTTCTAGTTAGAGGCAAAAAAATGCCTCAGCAAAGTAAGAATCCTCAGCAGAAATCCATGGTACTGATTCAAATTTCTGCCGAGGATTCGGGACCACTGTTTCCCGAAAGGAGATTCAACATTTTCTTAAAGGGGTTGTCCCATCTTGCAAGTTTAGGTCGGAGTCCAACTCTTAGCTTTCTTCAGGAATGAATAGAGAGAACTAAGCAAGCGCGGCCATCTCCCCATTCTCTGAGCTTGGCTCATAGTGAGCTACGAGCTGGCCTCAGACCTAAACTTGCGAAATGGAACAACCCCTTTAAAGGAGTTTTCTCACCACATTGATTAACATTAAACACATAGGCAAAGATAAATAAAGAGTATTACCAATTACATTGCTGTTCTGATTTTGCTTCTCTTCAGAGTTAAAGCAGTTCTTATCTCAAGCTTCCCTTGGTTATGGCCATCTCTCTGCTCTAGTAGTGGTTGGGATGGTGATGTAACCCCCTGCTGTGTCTTATCTGCAGAACAGAAGCTTGGTTATCTTTCTTAATTAATTTTAACCCTTTAGAACTCAGTAGCCTTGTGTCCTGCTGTTTCCATCCCTCCATCACTAATGTCCCTTTAAGGGGCCGTTTACACAGCACAGGGCAAATACCGGTTGGCAATACCGACCGGTATTTGTTCTGTTTAGGGGCCATGCACACGGCTGCAGGGGGGCGGCTTTTGTCCAAGGTTTGCGGATCAAGCCCTCCCCCTTCGCGCCGATATGTTCATTTTCCACCCGAAAACCTGGCGGAAGAATAAACATGTCCAATGTTTTTTGCGGACCACCAGCGGTCTAAAAAAACGTCCAGTGGAAAATTCATGCAGTGGGACCACTGCACAGATTTTCCATTAAGGTTCGTGTTAACGTTTTACACCCGGTTTACAGACGGCTTTCAAAACCGAAAATCATCTGTAAAACCGGGTGAAAACCCGGACCGTGGCGACATGCCCTAACAGGCTCATTTATAATTACCATAAAAGTAGCATTTTTGAAGGAGATGATGGGCTGCTTAGTATTTTCAGAGACCATTGGAGACTACTTATGTATTCTGTATAATTTAAGCAGATGTAACTGATGTAACTGATGTAACTGGCCCTAAATACTGCAAAGTGTAGAACAGACCTGCACAACTTGGAAGGAGGTGGAGGCTAAAACTGGAAACACCCCCAGGAATGCCCCTAAACCACCCAGGAAGTCTGCAGCACCACCCAGGAATGCCCCCAAGCCATCCAATAAGTCCACAGGACCACCCAGGAATGCGCCCAAACCATCCAGGAAGTCCTTAGGACCACACAGGAATGAACCCAAACCATCCAGGAATGCCCCCAAACCATCCAGGAATGCCCCAGGACCAACCAGCAATGCCCCCAAACCATCCAGGAATGCCCCAGGACCATACAGGAATGAACCCAAACCATCCAGGAATGCCTCAGGACCACCCAGGAATTCCCCCAAACCATACAGGAATGCCTCAGGAACATGCAGCAATGCACCCCAACCATCCAGGAATGCCACAGGACCACCCAGGAATGCCCAAAACCATCCAGGAATGCCTCAGGAACATTCAGCAATGCCCCCAAAACAATCCAGGAATGCCCCTGTACCACCCAGGAATGCCCCAAACCATCCAGGAATGCCTCAGGAACATTCAGCAATGCCCCCCAACCGATCCAGAAATGCCCCTGGAACAAACTGGAATGATCCCAAAACATCCATTAATGCCCCAGGACCATCCAGGAATGCCCCCAAACCATCCAGGAATGCCTCAGGAACATCCAGCAAAGCCATCAAACCATCCAGGATTCCCTAGGACCACACAGGAATGCCCTCAAACCATCTAGGAATGCCAAAGGACCACCCAGGAATACCCCCAAACTGGACATGAATGAAGGAGTTTGCGGTCCCATCTACAGCCCCCCAGAAATCCTTTGGGCCGGGTATAGAACATCAGAGGTGGTTACTATAGTTAATGGGCATAAAGAAACAATAGGTAACGATGTGAAGACATTCAAGATGTGAATATGAGGAAGAAAATAACAGTTAAAAACGGTTATGGAATTACAGTAGAAACAGAGCAAGTAAAAGAGACAGACATGGTCCAATGGGGTTGGTGTCACAACAGAGAAGAATGAGTGAGATTTCACATCTTGAAACCCCCTCACCTGAGCGTTTCCCCGCCTGCCTTCGCTTTTCTTCATGCCTCCACATTTTAAGACACACCAAAGAAGTGGCCAAGTACAAGAGATGTTGAAGAAGAGAAAGGCTATGGCAGCCACCTGGCCTCCTTCCACCTACAGAACGCCACCATCAGTGGGTTCACGGCCAAAAATGGAATAGCAGAGGCCACCACGGTTGATATCGTTGACGTAAGCGATGCCTGCCGCCATGTATAAGAGACACATGAAAATATTGATGCCGAACTCCGTGAGGGGCCACCAGGGGGGAGTCAAGGAGGATGGTCCGATAGTAAAGAGTCAACCCTAAGCCCAAAAGGATCAAAGTGACAAACCCAACCAAGCTGGCAACAAGCATCACAAATGGAGTCATTGGGCGTAATAGCTATAGCCACCGGGTAACGTTCTTTGAAGTTCAGTGCCGAAAAGATTATACATTGGTAATCCTTCTGTAAATAGGCACAGGTACAGGCGAACACCATCCCACCAAAAATTACTGGATTCCAGCCATTATCCTGAGTAGTCCAGGCCAGGACTTCATGTAGGAATATTTTAGGTGGTAAGCTTCTACCTTTTCTCCATACACGGTGTATAATGACTCCTCCTTTTCGCTAGAATCTGAAGTTTTCGTTGGCTTGACCTCCTGAACGGCATTGACTCTGCTTGAGGATGACTCTGTAAAATCCTTACTCTTAAAGAACAAGACTAGATTCCCGGCTAACATCTCCGAGGGAGGAAATGGAGGGTAAATTATGAACGTCCTCTAAATTTGTCAAGGTGGAAGCCTTCTCCTTTGGTCCTGCCTTCCTAAAGAATCTTTTCCAGGAGTCGGGGGTGAAACGCCGGACGGGCTTCAATCCATTTTTATCTTAGTCTCAAATCATGTGGCTTAGATGAGGTTCGGGGCTCTCTGCGAGTCCATGGTCGTAGTAGTCAAATGAGAAACTTGGAGCATCCCCCCACTTCTGGGTCTCCGTCGGCCACACCACCGGCTTTTGGCTTCTGTTCTTGTCGGCTGACAAAGCGAAGGAAGACATTGCAGTTCTATCGATGTGACTTCATGGAAAACACTGCTGAAAATATTTCTGTAGGCATCAGTTCTCGTCCCATGTCCCGATGGAGAATTTGCTCTAGTTTATTAGCCACGTGGTTTATGTAGCTTTTCTTCACAGAGACAAAGGCTGAAACAAGGAAAGAAAAAGAAAATATATTATTGCCATTCATTGTATTGCTTTGTAGCTATTGACACATGAACCAATTGAATTTTTTTCTGTTATGGAGAACAGATAATATATGTAACAGCCATACACATAGCTTCCTTAAAATTGTGAACATAATTAACATATTGGGTGAAAAAATCTTTAATTGTTTAATTTTTCCTGGTAAGATTTCCTGGGACACATTGTGTGCAGTAGCTGCAGGTTGGGTGTCAAGAATCAACTTTACTGGTGGAACCCAAGAATCAGCTCTGCTGTTGGGCCCCAAGAATAAACTTCACGGGTGGACCCCTAGAGTCAACTCCACTGGCGGGCTCCAAGAATAAACTTCACTGGTGAGAAGTGTCATGGTTCACGCTGCGGCCCCTGCTATGGACCGACAGTGTGCCCGTGGTCTCCTGTGTCCCGGCCGCTGCTGCGACATCCCCTGGTGTCCCTGGCTCTTTGCACACACCTGTCCTGGCTCTTTCCACTCCTGAGGCCTCACCACCTGTGCTTCCTCCAGCTTCCTGGCATCCTGTGCGCACACGTGCTCCCTCTAGGGGCACGCGCGCGTCACTGCACCACATTTAAGGAGTCAGAGTACCTTGGCCCTGCCCAGTGACCTGTAACCTCTGGCTACATAAGGAACCTCCTACCTTCACTCTATGTCAGTTCGTTGTTGTTACCCAGCACAAGAGCGCGACCCCTTGGCTGCTGCATTGCTGCTGTTCTATCATAGGTTCATACGTCTATCGGTTCCTGTTGGACATCTGCCGCTGCACCAGCCTGCCTACCTGCTGTACATCTGCACCTGCTGGCCTATACCTGCTACCTACCTGGACTGGGCATACGTTCACCAGCTACACCTGCACTGAGCATCCGTTTATCAACCTCCAGTGTCCAGCCTTCCAGACCTGCACTTCGGCTACCCCCTGCGGGTATTACCATCTCTGCCTGCGGTGGGCCCTGCGGATCCCCTGTTCCAGGACGTTTTCTGGCTGTGTGGCCAGAAATCGTTACAGTACGAACTGACCATCAAATATGGATCCCGCCGGAGTGACTTTGCCTGACCTGGTAGCTGTGGTGAACCGTCATGGCGTCCACCTGGAGCAATTGTTCCGTAAGCTGCAGACCATCACCACCCGTCTGGACGCAGTCATGTCTGCACTGGCCTCTACACCTGCTCCGCCACCTGCTATAGCTCCGCCTCCCACTGCCATGTCCAGTCCCAGGCTGCACCTGCCTCTGCCTGCCCGTTATTCTGGAGACCCTCATCCGTGTCGCGGCTTCCTTAATCAGTGCACCATCCATTTTGAGGTCCTGGCCCACCAGTTTTCTTCTGACCGTGCCAAGGTCGCCTTCATCATCAGTCTGCTGTCAGGTGAAGCCTTGGCCTGGGTCTCACCCCTGTGGGAGAGAGGGGATCCGCTGACAGGGGACCTCCAGGAGTTCCTGAGTGCCTTTAGGAGAACCTTCCAGCTACCTGGGCGCAACACATCTGCTGCTTCATCGCTACTTCGGTTCCGTCAGGGCGATTCTACTGTGGGTCAATATGCCATCCAGTTTCGTACCCTGGCCTCTGAGCTTGCCTGGAACAATGAGGCCCTCGTTGCTGCCTTCTGGGGGGGGCCTCGATGGACGCATTAAGGACGAGTTGGCTGGTCGTAACCTACCCACCACATTGGATGACCTCAACGCTCTGGCTTCCCGGATCGACATCCGTTTTGCTGAGAGGGGCTTGAGCTACGCCAGCAGCCAGCGTCCACCCGGCCTCGCAAGCCTCCACGCTCTGTACCTGAAACCACGAGCCCACCTCGCCTGACACCTGCGTTTTTCCAAGATGAGCCTATGGAGGTCAACCGCACTCATCTCACCACAGAGGAACGCGCCCGTCGACGCAGTTTAAACCTGTGCCTGTACTGCGGTGGTACCCGTCATTTCCTGAAGAACTGCCCAGTCCGCCCAGCTGCGCCCCGGAAACCTCAGTGCCATGGTGTTGTGGGTGAAGTTACCCTGAATAACGGTGTGCCTGCTCCCCGTTTGACCACTCCAGTCCACCCTAACGTTTTTCATCTGGTGATGCGTCTGAAGTTCCTGCTCTTCTGGACTCCGGTTCTTCCGAGAACTTCATCCATCCATCTCTACTGGAGAAGTTCTGCCTGCCTGTTTCCCGTCTGGAAAAACCACTACGTTTTTCATCTGTTAACGGGGAGATCCTGAAGGAGCCAGTCCAGTTCCGAACCCAGCCTGTGTCTCTACAAATTGGAGGTTCCCACCAAGAGGACATCTCCTTCTACGTCCTGCCAAGTTCTTCTGCTCCAGTCTTACTCGGGCTTCCATGGTTCCAGCTTCACAGTCCATCCCTGGATTGGCGAACGGGTGAAGTCGTCCAATGGGGCAAGCATTGCCACTCTCGCTGCCTCAAGGCCGCCCATCTGGAGCAGCCCTGCCCTCCCGTTTCTCTGCCCGTATGTTCTGCTGTGCCAATGGAAGAACCATGTGTGCAGGAAGAGCCTCTGGTCTGCAAAGACACCTCTGACTCCCACCCACCCCACCCCCTGCCTACTGTTTCTGCTTCTCCCCAGGTCCAAGAAGTTTCAGGACTCTCTGGACACCTCCTCTGACGACAGTTTCCCGGGATACCGAGGAGGAGGTGGTTACCCCAAGCTGTTTTGTGGGTACCCGGCTAGCCCGGAGGGGAGGGCTTAAGGGGGGAGGTACTGTCACGGTTCACGCCGCGGCCCCTGCTATGGACCGACAGTGTGCCCGTGTCTCCTGTGTCCCGGCCGCTGCTGCGACATCCCCTGGTGTCCCTGGCTCTTTGCACACACCTGTCCTGGCTCTTTCCACTCCTGAGGCCTCACCACCTGTGCTTCCTCCAGCTTCCTGGCATCCTGTGCGCACACGTGCTCCCTCTAGGGGCACGCGCGCGTCACTGCACCACATTTAAGGAGTCAGAGTAAACCCTTTGGGCCCCGCCCAGTGACCTGTAACCTCTGGCTACATAAGGAACCTCATACCTTCACTCTATGTCAGTTTGTTGTTGTCTTCAGCACAAGAGCTTGACCCCCCCCTGGCTGCTGCATTGCTGCTGTTCTATCATAGGTTCATACATCTATTGGTTCCTGTTGGACATCTGCTGCTGCACCAGCCTGCCTACCTGCTGTACTTCTGCACCTGCTGGCCTATACCTGCTAACTACCTGGACTGGGGATACGTTCACCAGCTACACCTGCACTGTGCATCCGTTTATCAAACTCCAGTGTCCAGCCTTCCAGACCTGCACTTCGGCTACCCCCTGCGGGTATTACCATCTCTGCCTGCGGTGGGCCCAGCGGATCCCCTGTTCCAGGACGTTTTCTGGCTGTGTGGCCAGAAATCGTTACAAGAAGCTTGTGGAAGGATTCAGAACATTTGACCCAAGTCCTACAGTTTAAGGGCAAAGCTGCCAAATACTAAGGAAATGGATGGAAACTACTGACTTTGCAGAAAGTAATAAAAATGCCATAAAAATTCTCCCTCTCATTCTGCATTTGGCAAAGAGAAATAATTTTGGTTCCTAATTGACCTAAAACGGGGAAGGTTTATTCTGATTTCATGTCAGAGAGAAGAACCTGCAGATGGAGCTTTATATAGAGGGGAGGGAAACTGCTGGTTTCAACTGTATATCTATATTTGTATCTATCTATCTACCTAACTCATATCAATCTATCTATCTATCTATCCCATATCTATCTAACTATCTATCTATCTATCTATCTATCCCATATCTATCTAACTATCTATTTATCTATCTACCTACCTCATATCTATCTATCTATCTAAAATAAAGAAAAATAAAGAAAAACTGCTGCACTCCCAAAATATAGTAAAAAAAAATCAGTGCTTTATTGCATGCCTACTGACGACGTTTCGGCTCACACATGAGCCTTCTTCAAGCAAATTTAAGGTGAACACAGCAAACTTATAAAGGGCAGTGCTAATACATATGCAAATGAATAAATACATAAATACAATATAATAACTCCATAATCAAGTGAAAAATACAACATTTGTGCAATAAAAGTGTAATACATATTAATCCATATATTAAAAATACATGATGCAATCATCACTGTTAAAGTGCATTGTTGCAGTGTTAAATTACAATCAGTGTACAGTGATATTAAGTGCATAATGATTCAAGAATAACATTAAAATTCGGGGTATAATGAGCTCCTCCTACCTCTCACTGAATACAATGTGTCACATTACCCTCGGCGTCTGCCGCGATTCAGTGCGCATAACCGGAAATGCAACCGCGTGTGAAGTTTCGCTGCCTCGCGCATGCGCAATGACATAAACAACCACTCCATGCCATATTTGTAAAGGGAAAAATGCGCCCATCCAGACGCTACAACAAAATCTGTACAAATTACACCGCTAAAACACAACGCGTGCGCGCTTAACCTCTCCAATATCTGAGTAATATAAATTAGCAAACGTGTTTATTGTGTATACTAAATATCTACACCTGTGGATATTTGGTATACACAATAAACACGTTTTCTTTATACACGATATATGATGTAGGAGATTTTTAGAGCGCACGTTTGCAGCGGCACAATTATTTATATATTTGAATATGACACTTAGGTTATTTCATTGTATGCTAATTTATATTATTCAGACATTGGAGATGTCAAGTACGCACGCGTGTAGCGGTGTAATCTTGTACAGATTTTGTTGTAGCGCCTGGATGGGCGCAGTTTTCCCTTCTCAAATATGGCATCGGGTGTTTGTTTATGCCATTGCGCATGCGCGAGGTAACGCAACTTTACATGTGGTTGCATTTCCGGTTATGCGCACTGAATCGCGGCAGACGCCGAGGGTAATGTGACACATTGTATTCAGTGAGAGGTAGGAGGAGCTCATTATACACCGTATTTTAATATTATTCTTGAATAATTATGCACTTAATATCACTGTAAGCTGATTGTGATTTAACACTATAACTATGCACTTTAATAGTGATGATTGCATCAAATATTTTTAATGTATGGACTAATATGTATTACACTTTTATTGCACAAATGTTATATTATTCACTTGATTATGGAGTTATTATATTGTATTTATGTATTTATTCATTTGCATATGGATTTATGTATTCACTCATTTGCATATGTATTAGCACTGCCCTTTAAAGGTTTGCTGTGTTCACCTTAAATTTGCTTGAAGAAGGCTCATGTGTGAGCCGAAACGTCGTCTGTAGGCATGCAATAAAGCACTGTTTTTTTTTTACTATATTTTGGCAGCAGTTTTTCTTTATTTTTGATTCACCGGACTTTTAGACGTGGGTCTTTTTGTCTGCTTCACCCATATATATTATATCTTTTTTTGTGGTGGTGCTTCCGTTTTCTATATTTTTTATCTATCTATCTATCTATCTATCTATATATCTATCTATCATATATCTATCTATCACATATCTATCTATCCCATATCTATCTATCTATCTATCTATCTATCTATCTATCTATCTATCTATCTATCCCACATCTATCTATCTATCTATCTATCCCACATCTATCTATCTATCTATCTATCTATCTATCTATCTATCTATCTATCTATCTATAACTGCTATGTGTGATGCCTTTAATTCATGTCCAAATAATGCTTGAAAGTGAGGACTTGTGAGGTAGCATATATTGGTTTGGTTGATTAAAATCCCTATATTTTTATATTGGTTGTGCTGCTTTTTTTCTATTTCGTTACCTCTACATGATGGTTATATATGTATATAATACTGTGAGGTGCTGCACTGTGCACGATTGTCCAGAGGTTTCTAGTTAAATATCATACAGAATAACTGAACCTTATAAATTTATTCATTTCACATCCATAAAAAAACAACCAAAATTCCTCACTACCTTAAAGGGGTTGTCTCACTACATTGATTCATCTCACCTCAGTCCTGTTTTCTTGGTTTCATTCTGAATTCAGGGGCGTGTTTACTGGCGTCTACTAGGCTGCAGTAGAAGCCAGGTCTATAGCTATAGCAACCAGTGCTGGCAGCCTATCAGGAGAGATCAAACAGGTCTGTAGCTATAGCAACCAGTGCTGGCAGCCTATCAGGAAAGATGGAACAGGTCTGTAGCTATAGCAACCAGTGCTGGCAGCCTATCAGGAGAGATCAAACAGGTCTGTAGCTATAGCAACCAGTGTTGGCAGCCTATCAGGAGAGATTGAACAGGTCTGTAGCTATAGCAACCAGTGCTGGCAGCCTATCAGGAGAAATCAAACAGGTCTGTAGCTATATCAACCAGTGCTGGCAGCCTATCAGGATACGTCAAACAGGTCTGTAGATAATCAAAAAGACAAAAAAAAGGGGGGACAAAGGGGGCGCACAATAGTGAAATATGTTGAAGAGGAGGTTGTTAAAAAATAGGTAGATGTGCTTACCTTCTGAGGTTGCGCTCGTATTATAGAGGCACAACTCTCATATGCGCTTGCGGGGCTTTTGGATGCCGTAGCCCGTATCACGGCTGCCACTGGTCCAATAGATTCCGGGGTTCGGGTGAACGCCGGATAGAAACTGTTATAAAAGTGAAAATGGCGGACCCGGCGCACGTGGAATATAAAATAACTATAACCGTGTGGTGGTTTAGTAGAAAAAGTGTCTTTATTCTTAAAAATGTAGGGGTATATAACCCTCACACCATTAAAAACAGAGGACGCTAAAACCCAACGCGTTTCCTGCCGTATACCGGCACTTTCTCGAGGGTAATCAAACAGGTCTGTAGCTATAGCAACCAGTGTTGGCAGCCTATCAGGAGAGATTGAACAGGTCTGTAGCTATAGTAACCAGTGCTGGCAGCCTATCAGGAGAAATCAAACAGGTCTGTAACTATATCAACCAGTGCTGGCAGCCTATCAGGATAGATCAAACAGGTCTGTAGCTATAGCAACCAGTGCTGGCAGCCTATCATGAGAGATTGAACAGATCTGTAGCTATAGCAACCAGTGCTGGCAGCCTATCAGGAGAGATAGAACAGGTCTGTAGCTATAGAGACCAGTGCTGGAAGCCAATCAGGAGAGATCAAACAGGTCTGTAGCCATAGCAACCAGCGCTGGCAGCCTATCAGGATAGATCAAACAGGTCTGTAGCTATAGCAACCAGTGCTGGCAGCCTATCGGGATAGATCAAACACGTCTGTAGCTATAGCGACCAGTGCTGGCAGCCTATCAGGAGAAATCAAACAGGTCTGTAGCCATAGCAACCAGCACTGGCAGCCTATCAGGATAGATGAAGCAGGTCTGTAGCTATAGCGACCAGTGCTGGCAGCCTATGAGGAGAGATCAAACAGGTCTGTAGCTATAACGACCTGAGGAGCTGATGCAGCCCATACAAGAGGGGATATCTAGGAATAGGTAGGACACTGTTAATGGACACATATTGCAAAGTGACTTTTTTTGCGAGATCTTTAACATAAAAATCAGCGATCCCTGTAGTGAGACAACCCCTTTAAAAATGTTGGAACCACACAAAAAAACCCAAAACAAAACAAAAAAACCCTGAAGTCTGCAACTGAAGGACACAATCCTATAGAAACAAATCCCACCCAGATACCTGTGCTCTGTTCCTGGCACCTGCTCCAGAATGTTACTGCATTTTCTGACCAAGAACTGGTCGGCTACAAATAGATACAAAGCGGCAAGAAAAAGTAAAAAAAAAACAAAATACAGAAAAATCAAGTAAACCTTACTATGTCAATAACCAGAGTGGGACGCTTGATCTCCATTAGGAATGACAGAGGCGGCCCAGCTGAGGCGTCGGGCAGACGGCGACCTCATTACCTCCTTTCCTATGTTCTCTCAGAAGAACAGATATAATTATCCCTCCGTCGCGCTCTTACCTGATCCGTTGGATTTCTTAGGCCCATTTGTTGTTCCAGGATTGGGGTTAACACCAGAAAACTTTCACCTCCACTTCCTGGTGGAGCTCAGTATTTTGAGAGACGGCGTCGCGTTCTCCTGGACTGTTATCTGCATGCACTATGTAATATCCAGTTATCCATTAACTATTGCACAGGGAGCAGCACAGGAGGGAGTGCAGGGGAGCAGGACGTCCCCCTGGGTTATGTCATTAGTAGTAATAATTCTAATAAAATTGCATTTATTGAACGGAGTCTATGAAAAATATCACAACTATGGGCACCTGGAGTAATGTTTTTACATATGTTTGTGGTTGCCTTGAATGTTTTACTAAGTTATAGTTTGCGTCTTCCCAGTAGTACATGCTGAATGTGAACTCTGCGTGGTTATGAGTCTGCAGTTTGCAGGACGTGCTCTACTCTTTCTCTACACTTGTACACAGCCTGAGTGATTTTCTCCCTGGACACTCCATTTACTCCCTATCTACAAGTGAGCTACACTCCTTGGCAGCTCTCTATCAAAACTTACAGATTACAAATACTTTACTCCCTATCTACAAGTAAGATGCCCTCCTTGGCTACTCTGTATCACAATTTACAGATAGCGAATGCTTTACTCCCTATCTACAAGTGAGCTGCCCTCCTTGGCTGCTCTCTATCACAGCTTACAGATGACTATTGCTTTACTCCCTATCTACAAGTGAGCTGCCCTCCTTGGCTGCTCTCTATCACAGCTTACAGATGACAATTGCTTTACTCCCTATCTAAAAGTGAGCTGCCCTCCTTTTCTGCTCTCCATCACATCTTACATATTACAAATGCTTTACTCCCTATCTACAAGTGAGTGCCCCCCTTTACCCT
>JAODAL010071387.1:0-15544 GCA_025379985.1 Phyllomedusa bahiana
GTGGGAAATGCGCCCTAAAATAAGCGTGTCAACAACCCTAAGTCTTATCAGCCAAAAAACCTGATTTAAATGTTTAGAAACACCCCCTCCCCCCTTTTTAGTGCAGAAAAAAATGACCCTTTATCCTTTCATTTATTACTGGTTGTCTAGGGAAATCCTATCTTTTCCCCATGGGGGAAAAAAATAAGCAAACTCATGTCATTACCACTCCCTTTGCAACAAAACTATTTAGAGCTAAGTAGCAGCTAAATAAAATGAGATTAGTCTGCCCGCCAAACAAAAAGTTCTCTCACACAATATTTTTTATGTAATTTTTTAATTGCATTGGACTGACAAAATAGACAAAAAAAATTGCCAAAAAAGCTAAAAAAAAAAAGGATATTGGTTTTAATAAAAAAAAATTCTTTCTGGGGCAAAGTCATTTTAAAATTTAAAAGGGTTGTCATCTGAATCAAATTTTTCTGGGAGGGTAGATCTTCTCCTGAGAAATGTCAACATTTTAGCAGCCCCCCAGATAATACCCATCCATGTAATTATGGGCAATTAAAGAGGACCGTGCCATTCCTGTTTCCAAAAGCAACTCACACTTGGCCAGAAAAAAGCAACCATTTAACGGGCAGCCATTGTATCTAAACTTGATAATAAACTGATTCAGAACAAAAAAAAGTTTAGTCAATAAATTTAAATCTGTTGTATGGAGCCATTCAGGGGTAAAAGGGCCCCAACGGAATTTTAGTCCTAGTATTTGGGTTACCGAAAGATGGTATAGGGGTTAAACTTCGCTGCTGAACCAAGAACCGAGGAAGGAAGCTTCCAAATGCCAAATGGTGTTTGGTTCAAGCGAATTTGCTGAAGCCCCAAAACCATTTTTATTATCGGTAAACCCGTTAAATAACTAAAATCGCTTGTAATGCCATTATGGTTCATAAACAATTTTTAATTTTTGACTGACAAAATGTTACAATTTTAAATTTGGAAGTACTAAAAAAAAATTGATACTTTTTACAAAATTAAAAAAGGGGAACATCCCCTTGAGGAGAGCACCCTACGGTTTTTGGTAGAGTTTTGAAAAGCCTTTTGCCCTCTACTCAGTGGGCCAAAAAACAAATTGATGATTTTTTACACCAAAAAGGTGCTTGAGCTTCTCAGGTCCTTTCCCATAATGCCGTTGTGATATGGCAGATAGTTTAGTAGGAGGGCAAAAAGGCCAATTCAAAACTCTACTCACCGTATGGTGCTCTCCTCAAGGAGGGAGATGTTCCCCTTTCTTATCATTTTGTAAGAAAGTAAATCTAAGCTAATGTTTATGTAGCTTCCAACTTTATAATTGTAACAGTTGTCCCATCAATAATTGAGCTACTCATGTGCCTACCAACCCAGCAAGCATCGCTCTGCTCTGACACTAATGTGGGACAAAAATCCCGAACAGCCAGTATGCATGATGAGTGATACTGGCTTGGGGTTAATATCCCATTTGCTTTCTCAAGACCTCCAGTGGTCAAAAGCAAATTTGGTGAGGATTTGTTACATTCGCATAAAGGGCGCTTGAGCTTCTCACTCGGTCTCCCATAATGCATTATGATATACAAATATAAGTATACACTTTCACTGACTGAGTCTGTGTTTTGGTTTATGAATCATCTCCTGTTGTCTGAACACTAGTGTTCCCCATGGAAATAACAACCCTAGAAATGTTTTTCATTTGATTTCTAATGATGTGCGTTTCCACTCCTATTCCTAGAAAAATGTATTACATATGGGTGTAACAAGATTCCCGTATTACTGACCATCACTCTGTACTGTAGCAGCCCTGGTCATCTGGTGATGTCAACTCCCTGCTGTGTCTATGAGCACAGAGCTTGTTTATGTTTTCCTTAAGATAAACTTTATCCCTTTGGCGCTCTGTTGCCTTCTGCCCTCCATTGTAAAATACTCCAGCACTAATGTCCCTCGAAAACAGGGCCAGTTAGGAATAGGCAGAGCTTGATCTGCCAATTGCCTGCCTATAGACCCCCCACAGCCAAATGCAGGAAGGGGAGCCTGAAATGCTCGCTGGTGAAGAGCAAGCTCGTGTGAACCAACCTGATGAGGGTGTTCCCACCCTGCTGGTTTCACAGAGCCTGACAGTTTGCAGCTCCCACATCCTGGTCATTTCTAGCTGAGCTGTTTACAGACATTGCCAGCAGAATGATTTAAAGCAACAGTAAGAAAGAAGGCCTACAGAGCTCTAAATATAAAGATAAAACAAGCTCCTGTTGCTTGAGGTACCACACATAAGGAGTGTACATCACCATAGTAGACTAATGGCAACTGGAGCATGAAACAAATAGATAGGGGTCCAGTAAATTAGGGAACCTGGTGTGCACAAGCTGGAGATAAGATCTGTTCTAACTCTGAAACTAAGCACAAATCATGACAGTCAATGTATGTGTAATAGACTGTAATTTACCTTTGCTTAAATGTTAACAAGCTAATCAATTGGGGTGGAGAATACCCCTTTAAGCCTGCATGGGTCAGAGTGAAGGTCATGGTGGGAGGATAACCTCTCAATGGGATACATATGCTATATCCGGGAAAAATTGAAACTATCGATCATGATACGATACATTTTATCTAGGTTTTTTGAATTTTATCATCCATTAAAGTGATTTCTCTGCCAATATATTCATTTTAAAACAGTTTTTATTTTTGCAGATATTCTTTGAGATGTTCCCTAAATCTGTGACTATTTTTATCCTAATTCTCTTCTAGTGGTATTTCAGAAAAATCCTGGTAACCTTGTCCTCTAGCGTAAGATTCATTGCCAGTCCTTGCTTCCCTCTTGGACAATACTGTGGACATGGTGATCTTTGTCCTGAAATTCCTCTTAAATGCGGTTATTCCCAGTGACAGAAGGCTGTTAATGATGTCTCAGCGAAGTGAAACAGACTGTGAGATTTGAGGTTATTCTGCAAGATATGCACGTTGTACCTACCTTTGGCTCTAGGTTGCACAACAGAGGTCCCTCGTTTGGTTTGACACGGTTTAGGACTGAACCCGAATTTTATTAGGTTCTCTATCCTTTTCTGGTAAACATAACTGTATTACAAGTCCCTAAATTAGAGAGTTAAGGGTTTTTATGGTCGTTTTAGGGGTGTAATATTTTCAGTGTCGCTCTCAGCGCAGCATCACTCATGGTCCAAAGTCCCGACATAAACTTTCCAGGTTTTCTTAAACAAGAGCCTGTGTTATGGGAACTGAAGCAACATTGGACGTCATGTTTGGATGTTGCAACTGGATGTGACACCCTACTACTGGAGCGATTCTGAAAGGTAGAATTAACCCCTAAAATACTGTTAGGGAGAACTCTACACCCAGCTAAGGTTACGATTGGGAAATTTCTGTTCTATATTCAACAAAATTTTCATTTGGTCTAATTTGACATCAATCCGATCTGGAAAGGCAACACTGTTCACAGCACCAATCAACCTTCAGTTGCCCGATTACCTTCTCAACATTGCCCCTAATCACAGTGTAGAGACCTTTAGTGCATGTTCACACCGGCGTTAATTGCGGGGCTACATGCGCCCGCAATTACACCAGGTGTTTTGGGAGTCACGCTGATCGGCACGGGAGAGGGGGGGGGGGGGGGCGGGCAGCCCGCCGCCCATAACATACAAATACTATGGACGCTGTATTCGCCGCAAGTAATTGACATGTCACTTAACTACCCCTCTATGACAATTATGGATTACCGTAATTTCGGCGCGCATCTCGTGCTCGTTTATTAGAGTACAAATTAGCCGAACAAGCCCCGAGGAACATAGCCATAGGTAGTTCCACAACCCCGCCGTTAAAAAAAAAAAAAAAAATTCTTGGCACGCGGCATTTTGCCGCGTATTTCGCTCTAATCAGGCGAGATGCGGCCGAAATTACGGTAATCCATAGTTCTCATATCGAGAACTATGGATAACGCCTCCTCTCCCCTCCCTTCTTCGTGACAATACTATCTAGGAACTGAGGGGAGATAAGTACAAGTCGAATCAAGATTAAGAATGTCAATGGGGCCACAGCTGCTGCCCCCCCCCCCACTCCCCGGGAGTACGTGTACTAATTAGCGGCGAGGCTCCCGAGAGACAACAGTACATCGTGTGACATAGCCTTTGAAATTACACATATGAAAAACATCATTCCTTATCTAATGACTCACGAACATACATGTAGTATGTTTTTAGGAGGCTCTGCTGACAATGTAAGATACAGTTTAAGAGCGTGAAGGCTAAAACCCTGGAAAGTGAGGATGACTACCTACCAATTGTCATCTAATTGTCAGACATTGCTAATGATATGTTGTGCACATATTTTGTTCCATCGAACAAAACATCCGTTCTAATGAGCGGCAGAAATCCAGTAACAGGGATATTGCTGTGTTTACCATGCAGATTGACCCCACTCAATGTGACTAATTCACACCATTATGTGAGGTTTTTTTTAAAAAATTTTTACATGACATCAACTTATTCTCTTTGAAAGTAGTGGGACGTGCACATGGTTTTCACACATATTCTGACTTGGGATATGCATCGGAATTATCGTATGTGAGAAAATTACACCATGTGAATACAGCCTAATAATCATCTATCCTCCTGTGGAGTTCACTGTGGCATGTAAATGACATAATTTTGCTGGTCAGTGTGATTACATTTTTTATGTTATGTTATACTAATTTAATTTTTTTTTAATTTGGTTTGAACCACCATTTTCTAAGACCAATAACTTTTTTTTTGTATGGTCTGTGCCATTTTGAGATACATGAACTTTTTTATTACTATTTTTCATTAAATTTTTCATGGTAGGCAGAGTAACCAAAAAACCCTGTGATTTTGGCTTTGTGTATTTTTCTTTTTATCAGTGTTCAGTATGATATTTTATCTAGTATTGTTTTTACTATAGCTTCATATATTTTTCAGGAGCAGTGATACCAATTATTATAATTATGTTTAATTTATTTTTTATCTGAAAAATGGAAAAAGGGTTATCATTATTTTTTATTCCTTTATAATTTTATAACACTTATATTTACTTTCTCACTGGGTTTCTCACTATGCTCTTTTACAGAGCCACAGCCAGCTTCAGACTCACATTTCCTGATCCGGATGTGGGTTGTTCTATAGCAGTTATTGACATACCAGCTCTGCTATTCCTAGCTGATTACAATACAGTGACATGAGCGCTTTAGGTTTGTAGACTACACAAGGCTACATAGCTCTAAAGGGGTAAAGTTTTCTAACTAGTGATGTAAATGAGCTTAAGAACCCAGCAGGGAATGAATCATCATCCCAGCCACTGCTGCAGCCTGTAATAGCAGAAAGAGGTGGCCGGTAACTACTGCAAAAGTAAGATATAAGCTCTGCTTCTAACTCTGAAGAGAAGTAAAATCAAAACATGTTTAAAGCTAATCGATAAAATGGGAATACCACTTTGCACGTGATTAATAAAAGTTAATCACTTGATGTTCTTATGCACTGCAATCCATTGTCATTTTAATAATCTAGTACACCCTGGCCTGATCCTGGCCACTGAAGGTGCCTGCTCCATACACCTTTACATGCACGCGATGCATTGTTTGGGGTTCAAACAAACGAAGAGGAAGTCCAGCTCAAGACCAGGTAGGTAGAAAATATGAAGATAGCCTTTATTCCAAATGCATTAAAACAGAGTCGACATAACCCAAGTTGTTAGTAAGAAAGCGCTAACGCGTTTCGGAAAAATATACCCTATAATCATAGCGTAAATATTGCAATAACAAAGCTTTCCCTTTAAATAGACTTATATCGGTTCACATGTGCTAGGAAAAAATAACTAAACCCTTGCACCTCTGGTATATTAATGAAAGTATATAAAATATAACAAATCAAATAAATATAACGTCACAAAACCTACAATAACATCAATATTGATAAAAAAAAAAACAATCCTGTCTCTTGTTCATAACCTGCCGGATAACGTGAGCCTAATTGGTAGATCCACCATGTCTCCCTATTTAATAGTTTTTTGTTGTGATCACCACCTCTAACGGCTTAAACATCTCGTCAATGCCCGAAAAATAAAATCCTAGAAGTATACCTATTTATTATGTTCGATGTAAATGTCCTAGAAGCCATCGATATTCCCACAGGACAGTGGTTTGCGTCTAACAGACAGGGCCTTCGGATCCTGATTTTTAACGCTGTTTGATGTACACCCAACAAATTGCAAGTGCAAACAGTAACAGGTAATCAAATACACTGTTGAATTTAGTGTTACAATTGATATACGTTGTAATATTATGTGTTATATTGTTTACAGAGATGAAGTAAAAGTAATTGGTGAGACTGCATAAAGTTGCAATCTATGCAACACGAGTATCCACATTTGTAAAGAGCCTCTATGTAGTAACCAGGAACGGGTATTGGGTAATTCTGATAAGAATAACTATGTGACAATATGAGAACCAAGAGATCTACCTTCTTATGAAACAAATTTTTATACCCTCCTTATCTAAAATGTTTTCCATATTATCCTGAGAGAAAAGTACAGTGTAGATTTTTCTTAATGATAGACACAATATCTGTTAAATTGTGGAACTATAGGGGGGTAGAAAATACAATCTTATTTGATAGACTATTATCCTCTCTTATTTGTTGTTAACAATTTTGTCGCAGATAAATAGCTACTTTCCGTTTGCCTCTATTTACACTCCAGTGTGGGTATCCACTTTCCAATAATCGATCACATGTTTGACGCTCATATTCCTAAATTTATGTTCTACTGAACTAGTGGTCCTATTCCCACCACCCACTTAGACCTATTCGTTGTTGTAGCTGGTAATGGCTCATTGGGTGAGTTCCTTGGGCGTGGATAGATGGATTCTAACAGCCACTTGTGTTTTAAATCTACCAGGACTTATAAAAGACACAAAGTCTGTTACTATGTCCCAAGCAACATGGACTCCGGACTCTCCTGGTGTCGTGTGATTGTGGTGGGGTTATACCCCTCCATGCCCCACGACCAGGCTTTGTCCTGTTATTGGAATGCTCATCTTTTCAGATATAGTCCGCACTCTCAGGAACATCAATGAATTTATGGTTTAATGGCCAAACAGACTTTTTATTGAGACATAACTACTCAGTTTTGACAGGAGAAATTCTAACTGCAGTGCCGAGGTTCATCTAAGGGCGCGAAATGCTCACCCGACTCTGATGGCCCTCCCCCCCCATAAAATTTATTTATTTATGACGGCATGGAGGAGAAGTTTCTCTTCTCTGCCTGACTGTCCTCCTTCCAGCCCCACTCAGGTGGTATGAGTCTTACATAGATGACCTGCTCCTGGTGTGGGGGGCGGCAAACGGGTCGAAGGCCATGAATTTTTGCACCATTTTATCAATCAAAATACAATGAACCTACAATTTACTTATGAATGGCATGATAATGAAGTCAACTTTTTGGATGTCACTTTGGTGGTAAATACCATGCGGGTTATATTTCCCATATCGGAAACCCACAGCAAGTACTCGGATATTACAGGCAGGATCTTTTCACCCACCACATGTGATTAAAAATCTTCCGTGGAGAATTAATCAGAATTAAAAGACACTGTTTCAGTAGAAACATAAATTTCAGGAAAATGAGCGTCAAACGTGATCGATTATTGGAAAGAGGATACCCACACTGAGTGTAAATAAGCCAAAACGGAAAAGTAGCTAATTTATCTCGCGACAAATGGTTAACAACAAATAAGAGAGATACTAGTCTAAAAAACAATAAGATTGTATTTATTCCTAACCCCCCTATAGTCCTACAATTTAAAGATATTGTGTCTATCATTAATAAAAATCTACCTGTACTTTTTCACTCAGGATAATATGAAACACTTTTAGATATGGAGGGTATAAAAATTTGTTTCTGAGAAGGTAGAACTCTTGGTTCTCTATTGTCACCCAGTTTATTCTATCAGGAATACCCCAATACCCGACCTGGTTACTACATAGAGTCTCTTACAAATGTGGACACTCGTGTTAGCATAGATTGCAACCTTTATGCAGATGCACCAATACTTTTTACTTCATCTGTAAACTAATATAACACATAATATTACAATCGTAAACAATTGTAAACCACAAAATTCACAGGTGATTTGATTAACTGTACTGATTGCAAACTTGCAATATGTTTGGGTGTACAACAACAGCTGTTAAAAAATTCCAAATCAGATCCGAAGGCACCGCTGATAAACAGCAAAGCCAAGACCACTGTCTGTGGGAATATCGATGCTTCTCAGCTTTCATCTAACAACAATCAAAGGAATACTTCAGATTTTCTTTTTCGGGCATTTGAGAGAGTGTTTAAAAGCCTGTTAGAGGGGTGATCACAACAAAAAACTATTATACGGGAGACATGGTGGATCAACCAATTAGGCTCACGTTATCCGGCAGTATGAACAAGAGACAGGATATTGTTATCAATATTGAGTTATTGTAGGTTTTGTACGTTTAATATTTTATATCGTATATTTTATATAATCAATAATATACCAAGGTGCAAGGGTTTAAAGTTATTTTATCCTAGTGCATGTGACCGGATATAGGTCTATTTAAAGGAAAGCTTGTTTATGCATATACGCTATGATTAAGGGAATAATTTTCCCGAACGCGATTAAGCACTTTCGTACTACAACTACATCATGGAGGCATGTCGACTCTGTATTAATGCATCTGGAATAAAGGTTATCTTCATATTTTCTACCTAACATGGTCTTGACTGGACTTCCTCTTCGTTTGTTTGGACACCTGAGACTTGTTTCCAGTCTATCCGTGCAACCAGGGGTGGAACACTGACGGTGAGCTGGCATCCTTTTCGTTCTATATATTGTTTGGAGTTCACACATATACATTTTCTTTATGAGACATCTTTAAAGCCACCTGCACATTATTTCATTATTCTTTAGAAGGGTTGCCCGAGGTCATTAAGGTGGTTGCCCAAGGTTAGTAAAAATGTTTTGCTATTTTCCAGAAGCAGTACTAGTCTTGTCCATAGGCAGTGCATAGTATTGCACTTTAACCGCATTCTATTCAACTAATTTTATGGACAAGTGTGCTGCTGTGTCCACACAACAAGCAATTCTCGTTGGATTTAAATGCGAATTCGGGATTTAAAAAACATAAAATCGGGCTGTGAACCATCCTCATTGATCTCAATTTGGAAAATTGAGTGTAAGTCCATACAACTTGGATTTTTTCCTCGAAGTCGTATGACAAACTGGCTGTTATTCAAAAACCTTACAACATGTTCAATAATCCACCGTACTTCAGGTCAAGAAGGTGTCCAAAACATCTCTATGTCGAATCTGCGTCCAAAGATCTTTAGAGATAAATGGGACTTGATTTCTGACTGTGAATCCGCCAGAAAAAACACTACTTCAAAATCCACATAAAATATCAAGTGATTTTCAATGGTAGAATCCAAAGAGAACTTTGACATTGTCTTGTGAACGTACCTGTATTCTGCACTCCTTAAAAGTGTTCTTTCACCTTGGCACTTCAGGTATTAAGCAGACGCCAATAGAGACGTCTACATGCTCCCTGCCTTCCAATAACGTCATCATGCCACTCCATGGTACAAGCTCACTGCTCAGTTCTGCGATGAGAGAATGAATGAATTTAGCTTATGTGGCTTCCTGAATATGTTGTGAAATGATTCCGGGCTGCTGCGCATGCCCTGAATGATTTCACAAGTCGGGAAGGAGGAAGACATATCATGGATGAAAAGATGATCACGGAGCATGCACTAGAACGCGCGCTCCCGTGATTACGACCAAGTGCGCGCTCCCGTGATTACAACTAGGATGACGCTCAGAGCCGGCAAACAACGCCAGTCAAGGGGGCTGGACCCAACCATGGCAGAAAATAGATTATGGAGGTAGAAGGTATGGAAGTTCTGCTATACTATAGCATTTAGATAACAGAAATGGATTAGGAAGTTGCTTAGATTTAAGGTCCCCATTTTTTAACTATAATCTTTGCAGTGAGAAGGGTGGCTTCATATGCAGCATTTTTAGGACAATCCTGCATTTTTATGCCATTTTCCTGATCCCAGTGGCCAACTGCTAAAAGCCAACAGTGAAATAAAAATTACTACAAACAATGCGATCTTTTCTGCATTTTCTTGACTTTCAGTGCATTTTTTGGTATGTGCATTTGTTTCAAAACCTAATATCCTGTAGGTATGGGATGTTTTCAAGATTTTCCTGTAGGCTTCTCAACAGGACTTAAAGGGGTATTCTCACCACATTTATTAGCTTTAAACCTGTAGCCAAAGGTATATAAAATGATTACTAAATACATTGTTCCGATTTTGTTTCCTTTCAGAGCTTAAAGATCTTATCACTTGCATGTGTACACAATCATCCATTATTTTTACCAGCCACCAGAGTACATTTTACTCTGGATTCTTAATAAACGTAGCAATATGCTGTGTCCCTTTTTGGATATTTCTTTGGATCACATCCCTGCTGTGTCTAACAGCAGCATAGGAGCTTGTTTATGTTTCTTTCCTGACAAACTCTGTTAGACTTCTTCCCTGCAGTTAAAGGGAATAATCATCAAAAAAGAATTATTATTTAACTCATGTTTTACCTTAAACACATTGATATACATGTCTGAAAACTGTCTTGGTCTAAGACTTTTCTTGAGTGCCCAGATAGCAAACCAATCAGCGTTCCCCATCTCATTTCATCATAGAAGCCTGAAAAATGAAAGGGGAGCTCAGATTGGTTGCTATGGGCAACAAAAAAGTCCTCAGACCAAGACAGTTTTCAAGACATGTCCCCAATTGTTTTTAAAACTTTTTGTTATGTTTTGTTGTTTTTTTAATTTCCCATCAACTCCATCAATTTTATTTATAAATCCTGAAATCCTGCAGTTTTCACTTTGCCACTAGCATAAAGGTGGTTCTCTCGCTACAAAGATAGCTTTCCGACCACGTTTGGGAATACACTAAATAAAGAGGTTTTCCAAATATATTGCACTATGTTCGTTTTTTTTTTGTTAATGAGCTTTTAATCACCTTCTGTGCATCTCTCTGGTTCCCTAAGTATACCTCCCCGCTGTTTGTTCTTGTCTGTAGCAGGGAGTGACTTTATCACTACAAGGACCTGAACGACACAGTAAACTCCAGAAACAGTAAGAGCTTGTTTTTATCTGATCTTTCAGACAAAACCAGTAATTACTGTTGTTTACTTTAAAACTCAAAAGCTGTCACTGGTCCCCGACAGCAGTGAGATTATCTTATTAGCAGAAGTCTGAATACACAGAGCTCATGTGCTTAATTACAACAGACTAGCTTGAACCAGGAAGTGACAGAGCAAAGCAGCATTATTCATTCAGCATCCCTATGAAACTTTGAGATGAAGACAACCCATTTATAATAATATTCTGACACTTTCAGTTCTGTAGAGAAAACTTTTCAGCATTCTCCTCATCATCATACAGGCACTGTTTACACTGAAAGCGTGGTACAATGTGTTAGATTAACACAGGAATCCTCATTCACAATTGGAAAAAAGTCGCACTCTACTTCTCCCCGTCATGTTCGTGATCCTTCTCAGGTCACAAAGCATGTATAGAAAAAAAGTTAATGGGTCTCTCACTGTTTCAAAAGGCTTCTATGTACCCATGAGTAACACTGTAAATGCTGTTAAAATCAGCTCAGGCAAGATAGCAGCCCACTTAATCATTAAATAGATCACATAATTTAATATCTACAATCAGAAAATAAAACACTTTTGAAGAAAAGTATACATACCAGATCTTGTTTTAAATTTATAAAAAAAAAAATGGTGAGAGATTCCCCTTTTAAACACATCCATTACCAATGTCCGCTCTTACAGCTCAGCTAGAAATAGCAGAGTTGATATGCCCATCACTGTTCTGAAAAACAGAAAAAAAAAAATGGTAGAAAATTTTTTAAATTTGATCTGAAAAAAGTAAATAAAAAGCCCTAAAAGTGCTTTAAAAAAATTGCAAAACGTCCAAGGTATATTTTAACAAGGTAAAAAGCTACAAAATAAGTTCGACCATCAATGAGGCCTTTGGCTGTGTGACCACATTGTTATAAACAATAAGGGTATGTTCACAGGACGGAATCAGGCGCTGAAATTTCAGTGCTGTATCCGCAGTTGTAAGGTTATTTCTACACAGCACCGCCCACATGATTCTGATGGCTTATTTGGCGAATTCGAGTATATAATCCACAGAATATCTGGCTGTACCCAGTGCTTTGTAGACCCGCAATTAAAAAATCTGTGCCGTATCTACACAGCACAAGACCTTTTCCGGTTAGTTTTAAAATCTGACGAATTCCGGGCGGATTTTTCAAACCTGTTGGATTCTTTCCCTGATTGATGTTTCATATTCCCGTACATTCAATTTACATGGCCAACAGCAAATCCTAAAACAGACCGTAATTTTTAATGCAAATCTGCACCAAAAACTGCGGTCCAGCAATGTTAAAATGCTATCGGATTTGGAACATTGCTGTGTACAGACAGTCCCCGACTTACACCGTTCCAACTTACATCTGTCCCCTAGTGTACACCAGAGACTTGATGGTGCCAATGCTGCACTTGTAGTTCCATGTTTCCACAGCATTATCTGTGGAACGCCAAGTTCCAGAGTATGCCACAGCACACATGAGGTGAAAATAAGCGGAAAAAACTTCTTAACGAAGGGCGATCAGACAGCAAAACAAAAGTAAATACCCTTCCCTGCACTATCCAATACAAATAAAACCTTTGTGCTGGAGTTACATTTAATAAATATATCCTGTTTCAGACTTACATACAAATTCGAACAACTTACTCACAAACCTACAGAGCCCCTATCCCGTTCGTAACCCGGGGACTGCCTGAGGACATAGCCTAAGCATGGGTAGAGAAGACGATACTATACGGGTGGCACAGAATCCGTCTCAAAGAACTGACATGTTACTACTTTTTCCGCACTTACAATAAGCGCATAAAATAAGCGAGTAAAATCTACATTGTATAAAATATGCTGAGGATTTACATAGGAATCAATGTAAAGTGAACTCAGGGCATTTTATAGTTGGATTGGATGCGGATTCTGAGGTGGATTCAGCACTGAATCCACCCCAAAATCAGTGTTCAAATCCGTTGTGTGAACATTCCCTAATACTGAGGTGGAGACAGAACACACGTGTGGTACAGATCGAGCAGTCACACTTGCTCCTTGCTGCCATTGTAATAGTACCCCATCACATATGAATCCAATTAATTAGAAAATTGGCAGATACAGGTCGGAGGTCTCTGTTTTTCAGATGGGCCTAGAAAAAGGCTTCCAGGTTTGCCTTTAATAATACATTTTTAAGGAAAAGACACAAAGCGATGAATTGGAAGGGGCACAAAACCTTGGACCTTGCACCATGTCAGACCTAGTGGACCTTTGGACTGTATGTATTGTAATGCACTTTGATGGAGGAAATTGATTCTTGATTCTTCACACACACATGAAAAACACACTAATAAAGCCTGAGAGTCAAAGGTTCAGCTCTTTTATGAACTTTTCAGTGGTTTTTTTTGTTAGAAGCAGCTTACAGCTTCAAGCAGATGGGCTGTACTCTGCCACCATGTCACAAACTTCCCCAGCTAGTCTGTGCAAATCCGAGCCATACACCAATTGTGCGCTCTAATTTTATTTGCAGTCGTAACATTCTTGGAAAGTTGGAGTAAACAAAGAGACATCTCGCTTTATGAACAAATATTCTCATGGAAAATTTTTCAGATTTTGGTAAATATTGGACATTTGCATTGCCAGAAAATGGTTTGGTAACAATCGAAGGCCAAATGAAATGTTTAACAAATCAGTACAGTACGACATAAAGCTCAGATCCAACTGCTATGATATTTCCACTCTGACAGCAAGAAGAGATCTTGAAAGTGAAGTTTATTAATATGATTATTATCATTATTATGCAACATTCTTTGTTATTTAGAGTACGTTCACATGGGGGGAGATCTGCTGCATATTCTGGTGTGGATTTGCTGTGGATTTTTTTTGCATCAACTTTATTGGGACAAAATACACTTACAAAAACACTTATACAGTACATCAGTAAAAAATTTAAATTTTACTGATTTGCAATAAAATACAAATGCTAAAATTCATATTACACAGAGAAGCAGTCATATAGAAAGTATATACATGGAAATATCACAAAGTGCCGAATAAGTGGCATTCAGGTATAGCACCCCAATAAGGTGCTTAAAAGGAACCTTACAGTCAATAAACATCAGTATGGGCAAACAAATGTTCTTTTGGAAGTGCGCAGGACTGTCTACTCTGGACTACCCTCACCCTCCTATATGTCAATTATCTGAGTTGACCAACAAATCTTCAGTTTCAGTGCATTAGCACATTTTTATTTATTCCATACGACATGTTTCAGTCAACACACTCTTTAGAAAGATATATTTGTATTTGTCCATTAGAAAAGTCTGAGCCTGTTCTCCTGAAGTCACATTTCATCCATTCTAAGCAAAGTCCATGTTAATAGTGAGGATATACTGACGGACTGTGCGCAGCGTGTCAAAGGCTCATGTCTTCTTTGTTAAACGTGTATGTTGCCAAGGCGGTCCTTAAATAGACCAGCATCTTTATTGATAGAAAGAAATCTAAAAACACTGACATATCATGATCTACGACTAAGGATATGTTCACACGGGGTATTTGCGGCCCATATTTTGGGGCGTTATTGCGTTGCAATACGCCTGAAGTACGGACCGCAAATATGGTAATTCATAGCTCTCACTGAGTGCTACAATTACCTGCCGAGTACCTCGACGTGTATTACGTGCCAGGAGAAAGAAGTGACATGTAATATCTTCCCTGTGCTTACAAGCTGAGGAAAATGAAAGTCTATGGCCAGCACGTACTTCTAAAACACCCGGCGTATTGCTGAGCATACAGTACAGTATCCTAAGGAGAAGGATTGCAGTGACACAGGACGCAGATTTTGCACCGAATCCGTGCCAGCATCAGTGCCAAATTAGTCGAATGAGCATATCCTTCTTCACCATCAGTGCAGTTTTATGGTCATAGGGGCTTTTCCCCATGCATTATGCCCTAAGTATGGCGGATTTTTTTCAGTCTGTGCTGTTTTCCTCCAATTGGTATCCATTGTTTTTTTGCAGCTAATTAATAATTGTGTAAATGTGTTGCATTTTTTATGCCTTTTTTGTGACCTTTTTCTTCTTTAGAGTGCTTTCACATGGTGCGTTTTTGGTGCGTTTTTTGAGCAGAAAGGCACAGCAATTAATACTATACATTTCTGCACAAAAAAAGCGTCAAAAAACGCACCACAAATGCACCGTGTGAAAGCACCCTTAGAAATTTTGTGATTCAGATAGGAATCGTGAAATTACATATTTTCGATGAATGAAATGGTTTGTGATGGGAAAAATGCACCAGAAAAAAACTGAAATAAAATTATCTGAAGGAAGCCGAGGTAA